>PVLC010002548.1:0-112720 GCA_004027655.1 Graphiurus murinus
TTCCTGGCCACTATGAGGAGAGCAACTTTCCTCCACCACACATCAGAAACATGGTGATCTGCCTGGCCACAGGTCCAAAAATGAAAAGCCAACCAACCATGCACTGAAACCTCAGAAACCATGATCCAGATTAACTGAATTTCAGTTAATTTTCTCAGGTATTTTGGCACAGTATCATAAATCTAAGAAACATTCAGCACCTTGATAATATCACTACACCAACACCTATTTTACCCTGCCTTTCTCTTGTTCTTTTTTGAATGACTAATTACTTGTCCACGTGCTTCCCAGATTATAAGATCTTTCTTAAATACAAATTCTAAGTTTTAATTTTCTATACAGTGAAAGATTACTGTATCCATTATACTTGGCCCATAGTAATTTTTTCTGTTTAAAAAAAATGGAGGGTGGAGGAAGGAGATTTAATGATATTGCTGAATTCTGACCAACTAGATGTTCACGGGCTCAACTTCAGCTGCTTGAATTTGCCTAATACAGGACATCCATGAACTCCCATGGGTACTTAAAGAAAATATAAACTGACATCTGGAGTCACTTGTAACTTAAACAAATAGTTTTAGAAAGAATAAACTCTAGCAAATTGTGACAAGATGCTCTTATTTGTAAGAGGCAAAATGGAAACTACTCAGTCCATCTCCCAGATGCCTAATGGCTATATTTAGAACAGTAATAAGACAATATTTTAAATGTATATAATGAAAAGTGCTATATAAGTATTTAATGTTATTCATGGTAGAGCATAAATATAAATAATTGGTAGCAACTGATCAGTTTTTAGACTCAAAAACTGATCAGTTTTTAGATTGAGAGATATGGAAGGATGCAGAAGAGTAGTATTTCAAAATAGAAGTAATATATTCATCAAAGCATTAAACATATTAACTAAAAGATAGGGATAGTCAGCTAAATAAATCATCAAATTCATTCGCTAAAGAGGACTTGACTACAAATAAGGAAAATTTCAAAGACCATAATAAGGGAGGAAAAAATCCAAAAGGAAAAAGAAGATAAGTAAAAATAATTGATCATTAAAGAAAACCAATGAGCTAGGCTTAATGTGCATGCCTATAATCCCAAAACTTGAGAGGCTGAGACAAGAGGATCGCAGGTTCTAGGCCAACCTCAGAAATTTAGGTCCTCAGCAATTTAGTGAGACCCAGTTCAATATAAAAAATAAAATAGAGCTGGGTGTGTAGCTCAATGCCTCTGGGTTCAATTTCCAGTACCACACCAAAAAAAAAAAAAAAAAAAAAAAAAAAGAAAGAAATTGGTTGTTTATAATAATATAATCAAATGCCAAGGTAACAGTTTTTTGTTTTGTTTTGTTTTGTTTTGTTTTATAGCAGGTACCTATATTTTAAACTTGAACTCATGCTTCCAAATATTCTTAATCTGATGGGCATAGACATCTATATTTGATTTAGGATATAAAGCGTCCCATTTCATAACCAGGAAATCCACGACTATTGCCAATATTTTTTTTTTTTTTTTCGGTACTGGGGATTGAACTCAGGGGCATTCTACCTCCGAGCTATACCCCCAGCCCTATTTTTTATTCTTTATTTTGAAACAGGGTCTCACTAAGTTGCGGAGGGCCTCACTAGGTAGCTGAGGCTGGCGGCTAACCCGGATTCTCCTGTCTCAGCCTCCCAAAGACTGGAATTACAAGCATGTGCCACTACACCCGCTGCCAATAATTTTTTAAGGTGAGCTTCTACCAAATAATGTAAATCCTATGCCCTCTTTGCTGCACATTTTTACTTAACAAACCTTCTTTTCAGGGGCAAGACAGCACACAGATGACTTTGAGCACAAATGAAATCACACAAAGTAGCTCTGTTCATAATTAGAGTGGTTTTGGAAAAAAAAATTTTTACCTGGAATAGATAAAAATATCTAATAAATGTAAAGCAAATATGTTCTGCCTATAGAAATCAAATACACAAAAATATAGACAATTAGGAAATCCATCATGTTTCATGTTTTGCCCTTGAAATTATCTGACATAGCAATAGTGTCTTACTACTAAACTCTAACAGAAGTATTGAGATAGACTTCTACACTAGTTATACAGATTGACAAAATTTCTCTGAAAAGAAAGTGGACAGTATGTATCAACTGCCTTATAGACTATATGCACCATTAATCCAGTGTTTTCATTAACAGATATTTCTTCTACAGAAAAAAATAGAGGCATGAGTAAGGGTTTCATAAAAAGTTGGACATTTCAGTTATAATCCTTATACAACATGGGTGGGTATATATATCCAGAGTAAGTTACCCCCATATCAATAAAACCCTTATCTGATTGGAATCAGTAGTTATTCAGGGAGTGGGGAAAAATTGGTGAAAGTAAAAAATAATTCTTAAATGATATATACATACTATACTAGTATTTATTTTGGTTGCAAGTAATAGAGACAAAAAATAATAATGACCTAAACGAGACAGAAATATATTTCTTTTTCAAGTGAAAGTCTGGAGATAGTTGGTCCATGGCAAGTATGCCCTCCTCTAAAGGACCCCAAACTGAAAAGGACACCTCCTGTCTTACTGCTCAGCCACCTATGTCCTCTTTTCCCAATTTTAGTTCTAGCAATTATGCCTACATTGCACTAGCAAAGAAGAAAAGGAAGGAGAAGGCAGAGAAGAGCGTACCTGCATCCAAAACCATTTTCCTAATGTTCACACTCCTTTCCCTTTTTACTTCATCCTCGGGTGGGAAATGTGGATTGTTCCAGGCAATCATGAGTCCAACTAAAAATCAGGATTCTTTTCTGAGGTAGCTCTTCCTCAACCTATGATTTTAACTGTGATGCATCACCCTGGGCTTTACATATATTCATCTTTTAGGAGCTAAATGAATATGTAATGCAAACAGTGGACAATGCCACCTTCACATTCAATGACCTTCTACTTCAACCACATGTAAACTCTCACAAGATTTCAAATAACTGAGCCTTTGCCATCAGGGACAATACTCTAATACCCAATCAAATATCAGCAGACAGTTACAATCTTAAATGCTAGTAGGCCTAAATACACTGACAAATCAAGGTAATCAGAGTTAAATCACATCTGCAAAGCAGACAGCAAAGCACAGCACTCAGACTCCTAGTATGCCAGGCATGATTAGAATTCTAAAAGGTTCAGAAGAATAATGAGTCACATATAGATTACATAGGCTATGGAAATATATTTGACTGCCCTATAAAATCGCTTGATCCTGAAATGTACTCAGTGACCCTTTTTGTTCTTTGGAATATTTCGTTTTCTTTTTCTTTTTTGTTTTCAGTACTGGGGATTGAATTCAGGGGCATTCTACTTCCCAACTACACCCACAGTCCCATTTTTTATTCTTTATTTTGAAACAGGGTCTCACTAAGTTGTAGAGGGTCTCACTAAGTAGCTGAGGCTGGCCCCGAACTCAGACTCTCTGGTTTCAGCCTTCAAGTACTGGGATTACAAGCCTGTGCCACCACACCCAACTGGAATATTTCTTAAAGTATAATTTTTTTTAAAAAACATTTTACATCTTACCCAGATTATATTGCCTTGCTAATTTGTGTCTTCTAATCCCTCCTTACTTCAAGTAATCTACTCTCCTTTTTCAATACAAAAGAGGGCCTGTGGCATTCTACATTCTTAATTACCTGAAAGTTTATCTAGAGATCCGGATCTACATATTTTTAAACAGATTCTCCTAGTTAAGGTAAACTTTTTCCACATGCTGAGTCTTTTTTCCTCCCAGTAGAAACATCTCCTTAAAACTCTTTATCAGCCGGGCGTGGTGGCGCATGCTTGTAATCCCAGCATTTGGGAGGCTGAGGCCAGAGGATCCGGGTTTGCAGCCAGCCTCAGCTATCTAGTGAGGCACTCTGCAACTTAGTGAGACCCTATTTCAAGATAAGAATAAAAAATAGGGCTGGGGATATAGCTTGGAGGTAGAATGTCCCTGAGTTCAATCCCAAGTACTGAAAAAACAACAACAACAAAAAACCTCTTTATCATAATTTCTCAAATGCTTGCATACATGTATGCCAGTTCTGGAGGGCTGGTGAAAGCAACAACGAGCCTTTTATTTATTTATTTATTTTCCTATAACTTCCCCAGCTTCCTTGTTTTAAACCCCACAATTGAATTACCTTTCATAACGCCAAATTAGGTTCAACACAGAATGCTTACAGCCACTTACTATAAATGCTGGTGATAGAATGCTGCTCTTGTGGAAGTAGTCAGCACTCATGCAAACACAGTTGCATGGAAAGTATCCTCACAACATCTGTATCTAGACTAGGAATATGAAAATGTTTCTCTAACACTCTTTATTCAGGCCCCCATGTCATAAAAGCAAATACACTTTTACTCTCCTAATAAGTATATAATGATCGACCAGGGATAGCCAATAATAACTTTCATGGCCTAGAAAGGAAATAAAACTTTTGCTCCTTTGTAAAGCACTGCCACTTTTCTGGCTTTTGATTTTCCAACTCACTTCTCGAAGACTATAATAGACAACGACATAGATGTCTGACTCATAATTACTCCTTCTCTGAGAATGGTTCCTACACCTACTTAAGAGGATGATTACATGAAATAGACTTGAGCATACTATTTGGATCTGTCCTTAGCACATGGATTATTGATGTAAGCATGAGCAATAACTCAAGCTTGGTAACCACAATCTTTTCCCAGGATTTTTCAGATGATACTATGCAAAAAGTCTCAGTAGATCACTGATGTTGGAGAACACTTGGGAGCTATTTGCACTGTACTGAATGTCCAGGTGCCCTCAAAATTTCTGTATTGTAACCCCCAATGTGATGATTAGGAGGTAGGCTTTGAGAGAATGGAGCCCTTATGGGATTAGTGCTGTTAGAGAAGGGACTCGAGAGAGCCCTCTTGCTCTCTTTCCATCATGAGAATTAAAAAAAAAAAACTAGCCGTTTGCAACTCAGAAAAGGGCTTTCTCTAGAACTCAACCATACTGGCACTCTGATCTCAGACTTCCAGTCTCTGTGACTATGAAAATAAATTTCTGTAATTCATAAGCCACACAGAGTGTGGCACTTTGTTTTAGCTGCCCAAACTGCATAAGACACTATCCATGGGCACATTGCCTGTTTAGATACATGGGGTATCTAAACATAACTGTGCAATATTATTTTGAAGGATAAAACCGGATAAAATAAATGCTACTAGCCTTCACTAGAAACTCTTACTTCTTTTGCATCTATATTTATACTCCCAAATCAGATATACACAAGGGGAAAATTTTGTATGGATGTGTAATTATATTGCTAGCATGCAATCTGTGATATGGTGATATCTAGGAAATTAGGTTCCCTTTCAGACTGCATGCTGAAATTCCTTAGATTTTGAGCTCGTGGATGGCATATTGCATTACTCTTCTGGGAATGTTGGTCACATCATTTTTGCAGTACTCCCAGTTAGACAATTTTTTTTTATTTCTATCTTCTTTAAGAAGATACTCTCTTTTCTTATAACTAGCAAAATTAAGATAGCAAGAATATAGTGGTTATTTCCAACTTGCAAAAACAATGCTTGAGCCCATAATTTTCAGTAAATGTTCAGGGAGAGTGAAACAATTCAATACAAATATTATGTCATATGTGATATTAAATTAATAATTATATTGTTATATCTGATTAATACTAAAGTATTTATCATTCTATAAAAATTAAAGGTTAAGAGAATTTATACATCTAAATGAGAGCTATTGAATCCAAATTAGTACCCTTGATGATTAGGGGAGGCTACAATTTCTCAAAATAAGTTCAATCCTTTGAAATCACTTTATATATGGCATGCATGTTGCTTTAAAATATTTGCAAAACTTATGTTTTTTGTTTTTTGTGGTACTAGGGATGGCACCCAGGGATATTTGACCTCTGAGCTGCACTCCCCGCCGTATTTTTAATTCTTTATTTTGAAACAGGGTGTCACTAAGTTGCGGACGGCCTCACTAAGTAGCTGAGACTAGCTGTGAACCTGCAATCCTCCTGTCTCAGTCTCCCAAGTATGGGATTACAAGTGTGTGCCACCATGCTCAGCTTAAAACTTAGGGTTTTAAAATGCATTTGATTTTGTTGTTGTTGTTACCAAATAGTATGGAATCAACTAGGAAAAAAATCACTAACAAAAATATAGTATGGAAATAATTAATTATCAAGTGAGAGGATGACTTTTTATTTTTTTCAGCACTGAGATTGAACCCAGAGTCCTTTCTACACTACTTATAGCTCTTTTATTTTTTTGCTTTGACACAGGATTTCACTAAGTTACTTAGGCTGACCTCAAACTTGTCATCCTCCTGTTTCATCCTGTGGAGGATAGCTTGGATCACAGGTGTGACCTACCACACCTGGCTAGGACAATATTTTTTAACTAAATAAAGCATGGCAAGGAGCATCACCTTTTATGTGCAAATAGATTTTCTCATAGATTGTTGTAGTTAATCTTCCCAAGAAACTACCAACATAGTTCATTAGATCAGGGAGGGGAAGAGGTAAACTCTGATTAGCAGGTTGGTCAAGTCTTTCCAGGACAATAAGTTGAGGTTGAGGGGTCATAAGTGTCTTTCTCTGATAGGCAATGTAAGCTACAGAGCTGCAGTATGGCTCTCTTCCTGTCATACAATTTATGAGTCAGAGGTGATTTGCTCTTGATTGTAGACATGAATGATTATATCATCAGTTGAGTCTTTTAGCCACCTAGCAGAAGTGAAGATACTGTGAATCTGCAGAAATTCACATGCACAGACAGGAGCATAGGTGAAATACAGAGAGAGATTCTGCATGGCTATCTGGAAATGACTTTCTTTCCTGATATCCAGGTAAAGGCCTGTACATAGTTTCTAGAAAAAGTTTTGAAGTGTTAGAGTTCCTTTTGATGAAGCCAGTACAACTTTGCAGTCATTATCAGTGAGCTTTGTCTGATCACTTCTCTTTTATCTCTGCATGTTGGAAATAGTATGTCTCTTCCTTGGGTGTCCTTTTCCTCTTTATTTTATGTATTCATAATGTCCATGATAGTACCTGCCCACAGACTGAAGGCAAAAGATTCAATCCATGTAAAATACTGTAAACCAGTTGTACTGCACCGATTTGTTTAGAGATGATCACTTGACATAACTGAGATATTTGGAATCCTTCTTTTGGATTATTATTATTTTTAATATCACTGGAACAGAGAAATATTCTCTCCTTCTCTGACATATTTTAAATTAGAATTCTATAGATCTGAAGCAGTTTTTATTTATTTAATCTACGCTGCCTCTTTAGAATTTAGCAATAACAAAATAAGATGCTAATATTATGCTAATAGTTATCACACTTGGTAGTCAAAAGATTAAACACATGCATTCCAACAGTTTTATATATTTTTACCTCAGGATATTTAATATTATATTTAAATAAGACATATTCATGTAAGTATCATGAAACTTACATGAAGTATCATGAAATAAAATTCAAATATCTACTGTACACACTAGGGAATATGCATTGTTTCTGATTTTCTAATGGTGAAGAAATCCTGAGTCAAGTCTTTATGCTAGAGGGAAGTGAAGATATGTGGGTATCTCTGTTTTTCTCAGACATTCAGAGATTCAGGCAGATGGAGATTCCTTGAATTGAATACATGGAATTCAAGACTGTCCTAGGAAATCCATGAGGGAAAGGGAGGGTATCATATTCTTAGCATTTTATTTATAGACTTGGATGATCCTTATCACTTCTGTCCAGATTTCTTTCCAAGAATTTGGTCATGTGACTATACCTAAATGTAAGAGAGGTTGCCAAATGTAGTCTAACTTTGTGTCCAGGAAGAAATTTATGTGAGTTTGAAAAACAGACACTCACTTCTTGCCACTTACTTTCTTGATGATTCAAAATTAAGGAAAGGCAGGATAATAGAAAATATGCAACCTAACCACTCCAATATTACTCCAATATATAGACCAAATGATCTGAAACAAGGAATTTAGGACTCAAAAGACTATACTATCAGTCTTTTTCCTTCCACTAGCTGTTTTAGTGGTCAAGGTATTTGATACGTTGAGCTTCATATTCTTTGTAAGCTTAATTGTATATCAAAACATACTTATATCACAAGTTTATTGTGGCCACTAAGTTAAGAATATTATAAATCTAGAGTGTTACACAAATGGAAGATCCTTGCCAGGACAGGTAAACCTATGCATAAACTTACCCAAACTTATGCACACACGTGTAAGTACACCATTCATACAAAATTATTCCATGTACTTTAATTTCCATGGGTTTTTTTGTGTGCTGTTTAAATATCTCTTTTGTAAATACAATATCAACTTTCAGAGATGCTGTTGACACCTGGGATATTCCTTTCCCAGGCAAAAAGTATTCATTTCTACAGCTTGAAGAATGTAGGTTGCTCACAGATGAATGCCTCAAGAATTTTCTTCTGCCTGCTGAAGGGAGCTATCTTTTTCAATATCGCCTCCCCAAAGAACTCTTCACAGAGGTACTTACAGTAGGCCCCTTTCTTCACTCACTTCAAGATGGACTTGAAGGTCCATCTCAGAATCGGTGTCCCTCTCTCCCATCACATTGCCAGGGGGTTCTTTCAAAACTCCTTTGCTGCTCCACACCTTCGTATGCCCAGTGGCAAGTCCTTCATTCTTCCCACTCTCCAATGCTTACCCTATATGGTTCTTGAGACCATTTCAGGCTATATTTTCTGTTTTCAATTCTCTTTCTGAAAATCTGCTTCTCTTAACACTTTACCAAGGATAGCCAACTAGTTCCTACTCTTACCCTTGCTATAGTTTATTCTCAACACTCCACCAGAGAATTCTATTAGAACAAAGTTATTATATTAGTTTCCTAGGGCTGCCATAACCAAGTACTACAAACTGGATGATTTAAATGATAGAAATTTGTTTCTCACAGTTCTGGAGCCTAGAAATCTGAAATCAAGGTGTCAGCGGAAACTTTGAAACTGCTAGGATAAAACACAGGGAAAACATTTCAAGATATAAACACAGGCAATGAATGATTTTCCGAATAGGACTCCAATGGCTCAGAAAATAATAGCAGAAATCGACAAATGAGACTACATCAAATTAAAAACCTTTTGCACAGCAAAGGAAACAAGAGTGAAGAGAGAGCCTATAGAACAGGAGATAATCATTACCAGCCACTCTTCCAACAGAGGGTTTATATTTAGAATTCAATAATTTTAATACCAGCCCCCCAAGAAAACCAACCCAACCAATAAATGGTAAAATGAACTGAACAGACACTTTGCAAAAGAAGAACTGCGGATGACCAATAATCATACGAAAAATGTTTAATATCTTTAGCCATCAGGAAAATGGAAATTAAAACTACATCAAGGTCCCATTTCAGAATGAGTATAATCAAGAATATAAAAAAACAGTAAATGCAAGTGAGAATGTAGGGGAAAAGGAAATCTTATACACTTTGGGTGAGAGTGTAAATTCTCACTAGTAATCGTCATAGAGTTTACTCAATATAATTAAAAATAGAACTACTACATGATGCAGCTATACCAATCCTCGGTATATATCTGAAGAAATTAAAGTCAGCATATTGTAGAGATACCTACATACCCATGTTTATCATGGCACAATTCACAATAGCCAAGATATGGAATCAGCATAGGTGTCCATCAATGAGTGAATGGATAAAGAAAATATATATACAATGATGCTTTGTCATAAAGAACAACAAAATCATGTCATTTGCAAGAAAATGGATGGAATTGGAGGTCAAGGTAAACAAAATAAGCCAGACTCAGAAGGACAAGTATCACATGCTTTCCCTCCTATATGGTGTGGGGAAAGATCCTCAGAGAGAAGGCGGTAGCCCCACCCGACGGAAAGGAAATATATGCATCAAAGAGGCACAGGGGGGAAGTGGCGAGGGTGGAGGCTTAAGAGTGTTTACCAGAGACCAGGATTGGACGAGGGTGTCTCCTCAGGGTGATCTAGACATTGATAGGTCCCTGGTAGTGTGATCAGCGTGTAAAGAGGCATGACCAAGATGACCTTTACATTGATTGGCCCTGCAAGGAGACACTCCTCTCGCTCTCTCTATATAACTCTTTGCTCCTCATGTAATAAACGGATGAGTCCTCTGATGCTCAGTCCCTGCCATGTGTTCATTTCGGCACGACCTTCCTTTTCTGCAGGGAACCCCCTTTTCAGGGTAGACGCTCCAGGGAGATCGGGGTAGGGGCCCCCTTCATCGGGAGGACCCTACAATATGGGATCTAGGAGGAAAAAAAGAGGATATGAAAATAACAGGAAGACTATTAGAGAAGAGGGATGGGATCTGAGAAAGAGGGTAGGGAAAGATTGAGAAGGGTTCATAGGGGTAGATATGATCAAAGAATATTATATGCAAGTACAAATATGCTACAATGAAACTCATAATTTTATATAATTAAAATGCACTAATAAAATAAGGTGCCAGTAGTCTTTAAGTTCCCTGCAACACTTGGGATAGAATCATTCCTGGCCTGCTGCTGGCCTGTGATGGTAGCCATCAACTCTTGGGTGTTTCTTGGCTTGCAGCCACATCAGTCCAATCTCTGCCTCTGTCATCACATGATGTTCTCCTTGTGTGTTTCTGTCTTTACATAGTGTTTTCTTAGAAGGATACCAGTCATACTGGATTAGGGCCCACCCAACTACCCTTATGCTAACGTGATTAATTCTGCAAAGAACCCTTTTCCAAATAAGTCACATTCACAGATATTAGGAGTTAGGACATCAGCAGGAATTTGGAGGTTTACAGTTAGACTCATAAGAGTGATCCTGTGCCAAATTCACCAATTGCTCCCTACCATAAAGCTTAAATGGCCTACAAAACACTGTACAGTCTGGCCCCTGATACCTCTATGACCTCACCATCAACTTCTCTCCCCAGAGATCGCGTAGTTGCAGCCATAATGGCCTCCTGTTGTGCCTTTTGCTTGCCAGGTATACGTCTATGTCAGCACTATACACCTGCTTATCTTTGCACTCAGACTCTCATCGCCTAGAGATCTACATCTACCTAACCTCCTTGCACCTTGTGAACAAACATTCTCAGAAATGCTTTCTCTAACACTGTTTAAAACTGCAAACAACCTCACACATCCCTTTTTTTTTTTTCTCTACAGAACTTCTCGCTTTCTAATATACTGCATAATTTACTCATTCATTGTGCTTTTTTCAGGTCTGCAAAATGACATTCACGGGCCCCTTTTTCCCTAAAAATAGTATTTAAAATTATATTTTATGGATGCATTGGTAAAAATATATATATATAATCCAAGATGAATGTATGGTCATAATGTTTGTATTTTTTTCTAGTTTTAAAATAAAATAAAATAAAAACCTTTTTGTGAGCCTGTAGTTGTACCCTAGGGCTTAGGCTTCATGTCCACTGTGTCCAATGCATAAGTTGGCTTTGGATTATAACTTGTCTCTTCCCATCAGAATGTATGTTCACTGAGGATGAGGACTTTTATGTATTTTTCTCATTGATGGTTCTTTAGAAAGTAAAATGGGACCTGATGTGTTTTCATATTCAACAATTTTTTTTATGGAACATATGGATGCCTAAAAATATCATTTTGATTTTGCATTTGAATTAGGTTTTCATTGTCCTAGTGAAATAGGTTTGTGTGGCCTGCCCTAGAATGTGCTGTTATTTACATTTCAACATTTGAGTCATCAAAATCAAGAATACTTCTGCAAAAGGCCAAACAACCTCTGACTTAACTCTTTGACTCCAGCCCTCTACAACTCTTGAGAACTGTGAAAAGCTTATTGCTATATAACTGGAGGAGTTATTTTTCTGTAGCCCACCTTGGTGCACTGAAGAGTTGTACAGTCTGTCAGAAAGTTATTATAAATATTATGAGACACAGTTTTTTGAACTTTAAAAAACTTTCCTTAAACAATTAGAAGAAAAACATTTTTGCTGGCAGCTGGAGCTAAACCATAATATGAAAATATCTTCTATTTAACAAAATAACTCAGGAAAATCTTAAAATAATTTTATAGAACTAAACTAGTATGGTTGCCATATTACAGAGATTTGTTTTAATGAAAAAAAGAACTATGAAAACTGGTGGGTCTCAGGTGGTAGAGCAAGGATAAGAGAATGACTGAATTTCATTTGTGTGTATTAAAAAAGGAGAGATTGGACTTTCAATCTGATTTGAGAAACTTGAAGTTAAACTTTCAGAGTTTTAAATATTGCTTATTTATACTGAATAATCTTGGTACTTATAAATTTCTTAGGATAGAATATATTCACTCCAAGTTATTTTTGAGAGGAAACATTATCTTATGGAAGGCAAAAATCAGCAAAATGCTGGACACAGTAATATGCAGAATAGTTAAATATACAGTTGGTTAGGAACCTTCTTGAATATTCCCTTAACCTTCCACAGTCTCATGTGTTTTTCTCAGGAACTGACTACCAAGTCTGTCCTCCCTCAAACTGATGAGGAAGCCTGTACCATTTGCTTTAGTGCAGAGTAAAATCATTCATGTTGTATATCTAGTCAATGAATACATCCTTGAGTCTAAAACAATTTCAAAACGGTAGACATAGGGTGGTGTTCTTAAAATTGTTTGTACCTTATTAATGTTTAGAAAATCACTTTGAAGGGTTTTTTTTTTAAAAATGTGGATGTTTCATTTACTTATTTTAGATATGGTTTCCCAGCTGGGTGTGGTGGCGCACGCTTGTAATCCCAGCATTCGGGAGGCTGAGACCTGAGGATCCGGGTTCGCGGCCAGCCTCAGCTACCTAGTGAAGCATTCCGCAACTTAGTGAGACCTGGTTTCAAAATAAAGAGTAAAAAATAGGGCTGGGGGGGTAACTCGAAGGTAGAACGCCTCTGAGTTCAATCCCCAGTACCGAAAAAAAAAAAAAAGATATGGTATCCCAATACCATCAGAGTAGAGGAGAAGATAGACCCGTTATTTACAAAGAAATTGCTTAGAAACTTGCTAGGGACACTATATACATAAGCACATTTAATTGTGAACAACTACTCAGAGGTATAGGAGATATTTATAGTTGTGAATTATTTAGCATTTGGGATGGGGATATAGTGTAAGAAAGGTGCCATTAGGTAATGTCATCTTTGTGTGAACATTATAGCTATGATGTTACTAGGTGATATAATCTTATGAGACCACCATAGTATATGCGGTCTGTCATTAACCAAAACCTTATGTGGTTCATGACTGGACTTCATATTATAATTTTTTTTTAAAAAAGCCAACTGCCAAGTGGCTAACTTTTTTCAATATTGAACAATAAGTTGCAGAACTAAATTCAAACCTAGATCTATCTAATTCAAAATCTAAATTATTTTTCTACATCTTCACATAAGCAAAAGATAAACTTCACATAGCAATATGGCATTTAGGAATGGAGCTGGACTTTTAAATATTATGTTAAAAGATAACATGAAAAGGCACAGTGGCATATGCCTGTAACCACAGTTATTCTGGAGGCTGAGGCAAGAGGTTCAAAGTTAGAAGCCAGTCTGGGCAGATTAGCAAGGCCATATCTCAATGTATATATATGTCTCTGAGTTTAATCACCAGTACCCTACACACAAAGATAAAATGGGGTCGTTGTATAAAATAGCCTATAATTTTAATTCAGTAGCCACAATATTAAATAAGAATTTTGAATCATAATTATTGCCAGAGAGAATAAATATAAAATGATGAATAAACCCAGAGAAATGTCATTTACCTTGATAGATATTGGTTCATAGAATTTTGGGTGTACTGGAGATTGAACTCAGGTGTTCTACCTAGGAGCTACACCCCTCTAGTTTGAAACAGGCTCTCACTAAGTTGCTGAGGGTCTTGCTAAGTTTCTGATGCTGGTCTTGAACCTCCAAACCTACTACTGTCTCAGCCTCCCAAATACTGGGATTACAGGCAAGCATCAACATACCCTGTTGGTTCATGGAATTTTATATCACTGTTTCATCTGTATTTTGGCATGCCCAGGCCAATTGTGAAAATAATTCTCTCTTTTATTTTCATTCTGCTTCTTTACCTTTTGTGATTTTTTTATTTATGTTTGTTTTCTTTAATTCTTGTGTTTACTTACATTGCTGATGTTTATATTATATTTCTATGAGTTCATTAACTATCCAGAGTATCTTTATATCTTCTTTTCTTTTTCTTCTTTAAATACCTTATTACAATACCCTCTGTGATTCAACAAAGGTCCCCAAAGTAGACCTAAACAATATTACTTCTCAGTTTTCAGAGCTGGGGAAATATCTTTCCTGATGACTTGTTTTTCTGCCTTATTAGCTATTGAGAGTGATGTATTCTATTATGTCCCCTTTTGCTTTGAATGCTAGAAAGATAAGCATGTGCTCTTGCACACAAAGCAATACTTTCCTTAGCCTTCATTATCTGAGATGATTATTGTCCCCAATCATTAGTTGTCTGTTGTATAAATGTTACAGTTTTGTCACATGTGACCTTAATTTGTGTAATACCCCTTTGTAATAATTTCCTACTGAAGGTAAAAATAGAGAAAAAGATAAGCAAGAGACTGAAGAGAAAAATAGAAATAGAAAAAATAAACATTACTTCAAGTCTGGCTTTGCCCTGTTCTCTGTTTAAGTTTAATAATTTCGGTCTCAATCCACTTATCTCTCTCCTTGACAACATATCTTGATATCTTGGATCCTCTAGGATAGGAGCACTTCCCTGATAAACTTGTTCCATAGCCTGACTTCTTCCCAGGTTGGAACTTTTCTCCTGAATGCCAGAGCTACACAAAGGGGTCTTATTAACCTAGCCAATATGCACAATTCTGTATATGAGACTGTCTGCTCAACTGTCTCTTACTCTGTATATGTATGCACACACATGTACACACTTACATTTAGAAATTTTAAAAGTCCAGCAAAGTGTGCTAATGTTTTTTGTTTGCTTTTTTTTTAAATTAATGCTAACTACTTATCCTACCTACTCCAGTTACCTGGCCTATATTTTATTTTACTTGATTGACTTCTCTCCTGCTATTTGTCTTCCAAGTTGTCTTTTGCACCTCGTTCAAGATTCATGCTCATCACTGCCAACTTTACCCCACTGCACGCACTCCTTTTATTTTGGATCATGTGGTTCTGTTTTAAATTCTTATGTCTGTATAAAAAAAAGTCACTTGGTAGTCCTTTAGTTGTGTTTGGAGCTGGATGCTGTTAGTGGTAAATTAGATCATCCTGTACATATGTACAAACATATGTTTTATGCAGATAATTTATATTCTGCCTGGTTCAATAAAAAGATATTCATTTCTACAAGTTAACTATAAAACGAATATGTGGTCATCCTGTGATTTGATTAATTAAATACTTAGTGGATCTCTATTGCATTAAATGCTTTATTCTAGCTTCAAAGTCAGAATAGAAATGAGACATGAAGTCCATTCTTTGCAAAGTTACAACTGATGCTGTATTATACAAACACACACACACACACACACACACACACACACACACACACACACACACGTAACATAAGCAGAGAGAGGCCTGGATCACAACAGCACTTTCCAAAGTCAGTTTCTGAATAGTACATTCATGTGCCTGACCCAGGCTCTTGTGTGAGCCCCGGAGCTCTACATTTCACTCTTATCTTCTCCTTCCCACTTGCTGCTGGTAGTAGTGGTGGTGAATGGTTTTAAGAAAAATCTTAAATTTAAATCACTGAATGCTGGTTATGATAATTTGAATAAGTTATTTTACCTCTCTGTAACTCATTTCCTTGCTACTAGTATATAGTATGCTATATACTACTAGTATATAGTGATGATGTGCATTTATTAAATAAATGAATATATACAATGTACAAACTATTTTAGGCTTGGGAGATATAGTAGTGCACAAGACAAACTAGTTTCTTCCCCATGAAGATTAAAGTTGAATGGATGTTTTGCGTATAACCATACTGGTCAAACTATATTAACAGAAGAGTTACACATACAATGTGTACCATATTATAGTGATGTATTATGGAACTATAATAGCATATTTGAGAGGCCATTTAATTCAATATATTCTATATATTCATTTGTAAGAATATAAGGAGTGAATTTTCTTGTATTATCCACGAATCAAGGTAGCAAAGATATTATAATCACAAAGAATTGCATATATCACATGTACTTACCATTTTATCACAAGGTACAGAATACAGTACAGTTGTCATATTTGGCAACTTTCATTCAATGCAGTCATAGCAGTTCTTTTAAAATGCAGTGTGATCTGACATTTCACTGATTCTTGAGTCTGGCAATTGAGACAAATACCAGAGCTGTGAATATTCTATGTCCTAAGTTTTAAATCGCTTTCTGGCTCCTCTTTTTTTTCTCTGAATGTAATGAGGACATTATGCCCATGTGTTTTCCAGATCTCATAAAGTGTGAGGAGCTGTAACGTAAGGTGCTGGAGGAATGAGTCAGTAGATACCTTAGAATTGTCCCCTTTTATCCTCATCACTGTGAATAGGACATTAGCACAGCTCTATGCCCTTCTCTAGTGCTGAACCCCAGGGGAACCTCTGATAAATGTTCACCTCTGGACTGACCTTATGTAGAGATGAAAGAAGTATGTGTGTGTGTGTAAAGCAGTTGCTAAAGATATGTCAGACTTTCTAATAGTCTTTTATCATTTATCCAAACCTACAGGTGTGAGAAAGTGTGTCATTAGAAGGCTTTTGTTAAAATGTAAACAAGAGAGATGTGCTTAACAACCTGTTAAGAAGTTGCAATCTAGTGCTTAGTGAGAAAAACAACATATAAATACTGGGCTCAGTTTACTTAACTGCAACATAGGAGCAGGAATAGAAGGTCCTTGTGAAAGTTAGCTAATACATATGACACACTTAGAAAAATACTTGGCACATAGAAAGGATGCGTACACATACACTATTATTGCTAAATTGTTTAAAACCACAGTACCTAAATAATTATAAAATAGCTGCTTGAAGGATATACACCAACATGTCAGTGGCAGCTTTCTGGGATGTTTTATTCCTTTTGATTTTTATTTTCCTTGCTCACCTATCTGTATTTTTAAAACATTCTATGATCAATATGAATTTAACTTATGTATTAAGCATATAATTAAAAGGTATTTAAAAAGATAATGGAAAAGATACATTAGGAAGTATTATCATGACAAGGAGTAATTTAAATATTCTAAAAGCTACAAAGGCAGAATCTGAGAAAGGAAAATTCCCATTTTAGCAGTCCAGTTATTTTGGGCAGGAATGGATCCTAGCCAAAAGGAAATACAAGAAGGAATTCAAGTAGATCATTTCTTTGCTGTTTTCTTTCTAGAAGTTGGGTACTCTGCAACAGACTATCAGCTTTTAAATGAGGATGTCCTTGAGGTCTGTCAATCAGGTATTGTGTTATTTATCTATTGCTGCATAATGATTACCACCAAGCAGACTCTTTTTAAAATTTATTTATTTATTTTTATTTTTTATTTTTTTATTTGTGCATTGTAAGCATACATCTTTGTTAGGTACAAATTGATAACGACATATGTGTCCACATTTCTCATTTGACCCCTTCCCCAAATTCCCATGCTCCCTCGCCCTCTCTCCCTGTCAAGTTCAGTTTAGTGAGTGACCTTGATATATATTAGGGTGTCCCCCGCTCCCATCCATCCCCTTTGGTTAAATCAACTTCTTTGCTTATCGAGGGTCTCTTCTTGGAGACCCTCTTATGTCCCAACTTCTCCCTAGCATCCGCATATTAGAGAGAACATATGCTTCTTTACTCTTTGTGACTGGCTAATCTCACTTAACATGTTTTCCAGTCACTTCCATTTCCCTGCAAATAACATGAGTTTGTTCTTCTTTATAGCTGAGTAAAATTCCATTGTGTACATATCCCATAGTTTTGTAATCCATTCATCTGTCGATGGACATCTTGGCTGGTTCCATAGTTTGGCTATTGTGAATTGTGCAGCTATAAACACAGATACACATACATCAGTCTGATACTTTGATTTCCATTCATTTGGGTAGACACCCAGAAGGGGTATTGCTGAATCATATGATAGGCTCATTCCCATTCATCTGAGGATCCTCCATACTGTTTTCCAAAGTGGTTGCACAAGTTTGGAATCCCACCAACAATGTATTAGGGTTCCCACTTCTCCACACCGTCACCAGCATTTGTTGTTGTTCATTTTTTTATGATTGCCATTCTGATTAGAGTTAGGAGAAATCTCAAGGTAGTTTTGATTTGCATCTCTCTGATTGCTAATGATGTAGAACATTTCCTCATACACTTATTGGCCATTTGTATTTCTTCTTTTGTGAAGTATCTATTTAGATACTTTGCCCATTTTTTGATTGGGTTATTTGCTTTCTTAGCTGTGATTTTCTTGAGTTCTTTGTATATCCTAGATATTAGATCTCTATCTGAAGAGTAACTGGTGAAAATTTTCTCCCACTCTATGGGCTCTCTGTTGAGGTTCTTGATAGTTTCCTTTGCTGCACAGAAGCTCTTCAGTTTAATGCAATCCCATGTATTGATCTTCCTTTGAGTTGCTTGTGCTTTTGAGGTCTTGTTGAGAAAGTTTTACCTGCGCTAATGTGTTGAGGTGTTGGCCCTATGCCCTCTTCAAGTAGCTTCAAGGTCTCTGGCCAAACTACCAGGTCTTTGATCCACCTTAAGTTGACTCTTGTGCAGGGTGAGAAAGTGGGGTTTAGTTCCATTTTCCTGCATATGGTTAACCAGCGTTGCCAACACCATTTTTTATAGAGGCTATCTTTTTTCCAGTGTATATTTTTTACCTCTTTGTCAAAAATCAGTTGACTGTAAGTCTGTGGGTCTGTTTCTGAGTCTTCTATTCTGCTCCACTGGTCTATGTGTCTGTTTTTGTTCCAATACCATGCTGTTTTTATTACTGTGGCTTTGTAGTAGAGTTTGAAGTCAGGTATTGTGATGCCTCCTGCATGGTTTTTATTGCTAAGAACTACTTTGGCTATCCTGGGCTTTTTGTTTTTCCAGATGAATTTAAGGACTATTTTTTCTATGTCTGTGAGGAGCGCCCTTGGTAATTACATGGGTATTGCATTGAATCTGTAGAACAGTTTTGGGAGGATGGCCATTTTGATGATATTTATTCTGCCTATCCAAGAGCATGGTAGATCCTTCCATCTTCTAAGGTCTTCATCAATTTCTTTCTTCAACTTTTTGTAGTTTTCCTTATAGAGGTCTTTTAACTCCTTGGTTAGGTTTATCCCTAAGTATTTTATTTTTCGGGGTGCTATTGTGAGTGGAATTGTTTTCTGGATTTCATTTTCAGTGGATTTATCATTGGCATACAGAAAAGCTTCTGATTTTTTAAGATTGATTTTGTATTCAGACACTTAGCTGAATTTGCTGATCAGATGTGTAAGTTTTTTGGTTGAGTTTGTTGGGTCTTCTAGGTATAATATCATGTTATCTGCAAAGAGGGATAGTTTTAGTTCTTCTTTCCCTATTTTTACCCCTTTGATTTCCTTCTCTTGCCGTATTGCTCTGGCTACAATCTCAAGTACTATATTGAACAGAAGAGGTGATAATGGACATCCTTGTCTTGTTCCTGTTTTTAGTGGGAGCTCTTGCAGTTTCTCTCCATTTAATATTATATTGACTGTGGGCCTATTGTATATTGCCTGTATGATGTTGAGGTACATTCCTTCTATTCCGATTCTCTGACATGCTTTTAGCTTGAATGAGTGTTGGTTCTTTTCAAATGCTTTTTCAGCATCAATTGAGATGATCATGTGGTTTTTGTCTTTGATTCTGTTTATGTGGTGAATTGCATGGATTGTTTTTCATATTTTGAACCAGCCTTGCATACCTGGGATGAAGCTGACTTGCTCATGGTGAATAATTTTCTTGATGTGGTTTTGAATGCACATTGCTAGTATCTTGTTTAGTAGTTTTGCATCTAAGTTCATCAATGATATAGGCCTATAGTTTTCTTTTCTTGAGCTGTCTTTATTTGGCTTTGGTATTAGTGTGATGTTAGCTTCATAGAATGTGTTTGGGAGGGTCCTGTTTTTTTCTATTTCATGGAATAATTTGAGAGGTATTGGGATTAGCTCTTCTATAAATGTTTTATAAAATTCACTCAGAAAACCATCTGGTCCTGGGCTTTTGTTTGATGTTAAACTCTTTATTGCTGTTTCTATCTGTTTGATTTTTGTTGGTCGGTTTAAGTTTTCTATATCCTCTTGACTCAATTTAGCAAGGTTATATGTGTCTAGAAAGTTGTCAGTTTCTTCTAGATTTTCCATTTTGTTGGAGTATAGTTTTTCAAAGTAGTTTCTGACTATCCTCTGTATTTCCATATTGTTGGTTGTAATATCACCTTTTTCACCTCTTATTTTGGTAATTTGGGTTGATTTTTTCTTTTGGTTAGGTTGGCCAATGTTTTATCAATCTTGTTTATTTTTCCTGGAAATTATTGTTTCTCTGGTTCTGACGTTTACTGGTTAGTTCTTCTTTGTAGTTAATATCTTTAAGTAGTTTCTCTAGTGTTGGTTTGGAAGACATAAATTCTTTCAGTTTCTGTTTGTCATCGAAGGTTTTTATATCTCCGTCAATTTTAAGAGAGAGTTTTGCTGTGTATGAGAATCTTGGCTGCAAGTTATTTTCTTTCAGAGTTTGAAATATGTTACTCCAGCCTCTCCTGGCTTTCATGACTTGATTTGGGAGGTCTGGAATGATTCTAATTGGCTTGCCTCTAAATGTCACTTGGCCTTTTACTTTTGCTGCCTTTAAAATTCTCTCCTTAGCCTATACATTGGTCAACTTGATTATTATGTGGCGTGGAGAACCTCTTCTTTGGTCTTGTCTTGAGGGAGTTCTGTATGTTTCCTGGACCTGTGTGTTGACTTCTCTTTCTATGTTTGGAAAATTCTCTGATATTACGTCTTTTAAGAGATTTTTTATTCCATAAGTTTCAGCTTCTAATCCCTCTTCTATGCCTATTAATCTTAGGTTAGCTCTTTTAAAATTGGCCCAGATCTCTTCGATGTCCAATTCATACTGTTGTATTTTTTTTTCTAAATTCTGTACTATAGATTCATTTTTGGTATGATCATCTTCTAAGAGTGATATTCTATTTTCCATGTGATCTAATCTGCTGTTTATAGTTTGTATTGATGCCTTCATTTCGGTTATTTCATCTTTCTCTTCCTTCAGTGCTTCTCTTTGGTTCCTTGTCAGGTATTCGAATTCTTTATTTGTTCCTTTATTTCTTTAAAGCTCTGCCTTCATTCTATCTGAAAATCCTGTATTGTTTCTAGTATTAAAGATCTGAATTGTTCTTCTGGTAATCTCTGCCATTCTGGGTTGGTGAGATCTGTTATTGAGGGGTTGTGGGAGGTCATTGTTTCTTTGTTATTTTTCCTTCCCATGGTTCCCCTGTTCTTAGATTTATAGCTTTGCTGCTCTTGCAAGTTTTCTTGTCCAATCTTTCCAGGGGTGGGGGGCATTAGACATGTATGATGGTATATACAGGGACAGGTTGTAATCAGTGATAAAGGTTGGTGAGAGGTCACAGTGATGAATGCAGGAATAGGGTAAAAAGAGGGTATGTTACAGTGGAATAAGAGGTTGAGTGTGTTGAGGTGATATATTGTAAACATTAGAGATGGTAGATATGTCAGGAGATTCTGGTAGTCAATATAAAGTTTTGAGTGTGGTAGTATGAGATGGTCTTGATATGAGACAGGAAAAAATAAAAAGAAAAAGAGAGGAGGTAAAGTGTTGAGGAGAGGAATATAGGGGGGAGATTGGAGGGGGAAGCTTGTAAAAGGAAAGGAGGAGATTCAACAAGCTAAGCAAGTAATAACAAAGCAACCAATTGTCCAAACAAACACAACAAATCAAGGAAATACAAAACGAAAACAGATAAAACATAACATGAAAAAAAAAAAAAAAAACCCAAACCCCCAAAACATAAAAACAGCAACTAGTCACTAAAACAAACACTCTGCTAGTTCATAAGTACAGAGCTTAAATTTTTGAGTGTGTTTCTGGAATTTTTATTTGCTCTGTCAGTGCAGGCAGGGGGGTTCATTGGTGCTTCTCCTGCTGCTACCTTATGTCTCTGGGCTCTCCACGGGGTGTGACTACCTCTCTCTCTCTCTCTCTCTCTCTCTCTCTCTCTCTGCTTTTGCTCATGGCAGGAGTGCAGTCTAAATGCCAGGCCTTTTCAGATGCCCTACATGCACTGGGTTCTTCAGCACCTCTGTTCCTGTCTAAGGGCTAGAAGGGTGGGTGTCTGAGTCTATCCTTTGTATACGCCCCCCCACACACCTCAGGGGCACAATCCAACTTACAGATGCCTGCTGCTCGGAATTCCGTTGTTGATTACTCTGCCTCTGGACGCTGGGGGTGCAAGAGGTCAATGGAGGTCTGGATAGCTGGCAGGAGGTTTGGCTGGGAGGGGCTGGCACACAAGATGGCGCTCACCGGTTTTTGGCGCTCGCCGGTTCGCACTTGTGTGGCTCTCTTCCTCTTTCTTTCTGTCAAGAAGTTGTGTTTGCTGCCGTCCTGGTTCAAACTCTGCTGTGCAGCTGGTCCCCTGGCCCTGGACTGGTGCTCTCGAGCAGTCCCACTGGAGCTTATGCTGAACGTCCCATGCATTTTGGTTGCTGTGGCTGGTGTGGGGATCCCTGCATGGGTAGGGCATGGAGTCCCGGAGGTGTCCACACCACACCTGGTCGCTGGGTCTGCCGTGATGCCTGTAGTTCTCAGTGTCTGGGTGGCTGCCACAGCTCCAGGTCCAGGCTCCACACAGCCTGGCTTTACAGCCTGGCCGAGCTGCTGCACGGCGGTTTCCTTTGCTTCCCAATCGGCTCTCTGAGTCTTCTTTAGTTGTGGTTCAGATTTTGCTTTTTTTTTGTTGTTGCTTTTTTCCTTCTGTTAGTAAGCTGGGTTTTTTTGGCAAATTTGATTCGAAATCACAGCACCTGGGGAAAGTTATTTCACTCAGATGCCATCTTGAATCCCGTCTCCCCAAGCAGACTCTTAAGGCAACAGATCTTTAATATATCACAGTTCCTGTAGATTGGAAATCTGGACTCATCTCACCTAGGTTCTATGTCTCAGACTATTTCTCAAGGGTGTGGTAATATATCTAGTCAAGGTTGAGTTTACCTTAGCTCCACTGGAAAGGATCTGCCCCCAAGCTCATTGTTGTGGCTGTTGGAAGATCTCAGGTCCTCACAGACAGTTGACTGGAGGGATCAGTTCCTTGCCATTACTGGGCTACTTAAAACATTGCCGTGTGTGTGTGTGTGTGTGTGTGTGTATGAATGCTAGTGAGTGAACGAGATGAGAGAGAGCATAGTCAAACCTCAAAAGTGGCATAAAACTGGCATCATATCACTTTTACCATATTCTATTTGTGAGAAGAAAGTTACTATATCAGCCACATACTCAAAAGAGATTATACAAGGCCCCAAGTACCAGCACATGAGATCATTGGTGCCATTTTAAGACTGCCTTCCACAGATGTCCTGAAAGATGTTTGTTGAGCTGCATTTATTGTAGCTTGCTCATCCTTCTTTCATTCATAAACACTTAAATGTTTAGCATTGCGTTTTCTAAACACATGCATATTTTTCATGTCATGTTAGTTTCTGGGATAGTTATGAATATCCTGATATGAGGTTAATCAATTTATAGAGTTCAAGGAATCTTCTAGAGTATTTACTCCACAACCACTCCCTTTATTTCTCAGATATAAAAGTTGATACAGGAAAAAAGGTAAATGACTTTGCTGAAGTCATACAGCTAGTTACTAATTATTTACAATGTTAGAATTAATATGTTTTCTGACTTACAATTTATTAAGAAATTGAAGAAACTTAGGTTAAATTGATATGGTCACTCTGCTAAGCTAATGAGATATTGGAATTCATCTCTGAGGCAGCTGTATTACTATAACTAATAGACAGTTGCCAGTTGCTGTTAGAGGAGCTCTAACAAAAACACCTAAAATTTATATCATAGTTTAGAAGGAAATATGTAGGTGGCAAGAAACTTTCTGTCAGAAAGTGGAAAATTGAGACTTAAGATGTGCAGCAGCAAAATGTTTGCCAAAAATACCAGCTGCATGGCAAGTGTGGTGATGCATGATTGTAATCCCAGTAATTAGGAGGCTGAGACAGAGGATTGCCGGTTTGTGACCAGCCTCAGCTACTTAGTGTGACCCTGTTTCAAAATTTAAAAAAATTTAAAAAATAGGGCTAAGAGTATAGCCCGGAGGTAGAATGTACCTGGGTTCAATCCTTAGTACTAAATAAAAAACAAAAACAAAAACAAACAAACAAACAAACAAAAACAGCTGCAAAAACCTAGAAAGTAAACTGTATATATGCATACAAATCTGTATCAGTCTGAGTCCCTGAAAAAATGTGTGAGGCCAAGTCTGGGTACTGCCTATTTTATAAGTGAGTATAAAACAAACTTCTGTTGGGTTAACCATTAAAAATTTCAGGCTCATCTGTTTTTGTAACTAGTGCTAAATTAAGTAATGCAGATGTGTGTGTGTGTGTGTGTGTGTGTGTGTGTGTGTGTGTGTGTGTGTCACTGGGGATTGAACCCAGGGGCATTCTATCTCTGAGCTCCAGCTCCAGCCCTATTTTATTTTTATTTGGCAACAGAGTCTCACTAGGTTGATAAGAGTCTCACTACTTGCTGAGACTGTCCTTGAACCTGCGATCCTCCCATCTCAGCCTCCCAAGTACTGTGATTACAGGCTTGTGCTACCATGCCCTCCTAGTAATGCAGTCTTCTGTGTACAAATCAACCCAATATTTGGTGTTATTAATTTTTGCATTTATGAAGGGTTTTCTTCCAACTGACTAACATGATTTTTGAGGTTTTTATCCAAGTTATTGTAAATATAGAAGAGGTTAGAAATAAATAATACTTAAGCATTTGCTTTCTGTTACACTAAACTGTTTAAAGTATCTCACTGACATGTTACAATTACTTCTGGGAGAGATACAGTCTTTATTTCCATTCTACAGATAAGAAAAGTAAGGCTTAGAGAACCTGGAAATGATTACTTAGATCTATAGCACAGGAATAAAGATGTAATTGAAAATTATTGAGCTTATGACTATGGATGAAATTTCCTAGAAAGGATACGTTGCATAGTAAGATAAAAACACAGAAAATAAAAAGAGGACAAGAGAAAAATACCTACTACAAAACTTGAGAAGTGGCTACCTTTAAGCATAGCTAAGAGAATTTGTATCTGTGGAATGAGGTTGATCAGGGAGTCAAAAAGTTAAGAGGAATGCAGTGTATTTTTGTTGTCTTAAGGAAAGTGAATGTTACAAAGAGAGGATAATTAAGGGTGCAAAATATTACAGAGAGAGAAAACTAAAAAAAAAAAAACCCAAATGACATGTTTCCATTAGAATTCTTGGTAAAAACATGAACTTGGCAAGAACAGTGTAAAAGATGGAGGTGGGTGTCAGATTCATAGTGCAGTGACTGGAGATAAGGAAATAAAAATAGTGAGCAGAGGTAACATTTTGAGCTGTCGAGGGAGAAGAATAAGGTGGCAGTTGATGTGGACTATAAGTTCTATAAGTTTTGTTTTTGTTTTTATTTTTTTTTTAAATTTAGGCAGTATGTTGTGATGAAATCAGTATAAAAGGAAAAGACCATGATGCTGAATAGAGAACATTAAATGAGAAAATATATAGGTCTTCTGAGAAAGCAAAAGGATGAGAGCTAGTACTCAGGAGGATTTTCATATTAACACAGGGGAGGCGAAAAGCATAGGTGGTAATAAAAGTAAGTGTGTAGGATTATTTTAGGTAAGTGAATTAACACAGTTCTCTGGCGTGCTCCCCACCCCACCTTTCTCTCTCTCTTCTCTATATGAATAAAAATGACATGAGATAGTAAAAATGATTGCCTCTAATGGATGAGTTTACATGTGTCTTTGTTTGGACTGCTATATCAAAGCATAATCTAGTAGAAATTTATCTCTCAGGTTTGGAAGCTGGGAAATTTAAGATAAAGGCATTAGCAGATTTACTGTTTGATGAGGATCTGCTTCCTGCCTCATGGACAGCTGTCTCCTTCCATATGATAAAAGGGACAAGGGAACTCTATTGAATCCCTTTGACAAGGGAATCATTCTCATGCACAAGGACTCAGCCTTCATGACCCAATCATTTCTCCAGTGTCCCACCTCCTGGGTTGGAATTTCAACATATGAATTCTGGAGATACATGGATATTATCTGTACCAACATGTAAGTTATATTTCCATTTGCCATTGTCTGTATTTATTCTTCTTTCTATTACAAACAGACAAAAGTTGCTATCATTAAACATAAATTATGTTTTAAGGATTTATTGACTTTACTGACAATCTAAGATGTGATTCATGGCATAGTATAGCACACCCTAAGCCACTGTTGAAGAATATTTATCGGGACCCCAGGCTGAACCGTCAACCGTGAGGCCCCAATAAAGACAATGACTGAACGTTACTGGTTCAAACATCTCTTTATTATACCTCTCTCTCTCTCTCTCTGGGATTGAGGACACTACCCAAGCAGTAATAGTAACTGTTCTCTTAACCCTGCTTCTCTCACCCCACTCTCGTTCTCCGTAACCGTTCCTCGCAATAGAACCTCTCCAACAGACCCCCAACAACCTATGCCTCCAGCAACAACAACTACAACAACAACAGCAACCGTCCACCGCGCCCCTCTTCCTCCTCCTTCCCAAAACCTCTCTCTCCTGCAGGAGGTGGAGGCTCTTAAAGCCGTGCAGGGCTTAAGCCACAAGGTGCCCGCATACAACTCTCACCTGGGCAGGCCACTGGCCGGGTGTGCTGGTGCATGCACTCTAGCGTGGGGCAACCCTAGGATGTTACCACCTGCAGCCGCTTCTGGCACTCTGCCAGGCGCCATCTAGAGGCGAGGTCTAGCCTGGCCCAGCTAAGACCCCCAACAAATATTATTCCATGTTATTTAGTAAATATATGTGTGTCGGGGGAAATGCTCATATAGGCTTGAAATGTTTTGTTTCAATTAATTTCCAAGGTTTACTTTTTAATGGTAGTAATGCTCAGAACCTCTAACAGGCTTTAGTGTGACTCTTCTTTCTCAATTTTAATTCATCATGAATCTTTTTTTGTTGTTTGTTTTTTGCACAAAAAATTATCAACATTCTCTAAAACTAGTATTATTATGCTACTTTGAACATGGTGTGTTAGCTTTAGATTCCTTAAGGATATAAATCTTCTCACTCATTGGTACCTTACTGTCTCGACACTGATAAGCAAGAGCAAGGGAATGGCATTTGATGGGCTGATAAAAACTGTCACTTTTTAGAAATCTCTCTTCAGGAGTACACTAGTCAGTGTATAGTTTGGTTTTTCTCATTTCAGAGATATATTTTAGATGACAGAACTTTTGCTCTGCTTCAGAAGTGTAACCATTGTGCCTTTTAACCAATTTAAATCAATGAAACTATGTGACTGAGAAGTGCTCGTAAAAGTCATGTCTGAGAGCTAGACTAACCAGTGTTACAGAAAATAAAGACATTACAAATAGGCAGAAACCAAAAATGTAACACCTAAGCCAGGCATAAGGGTGCATGCCTGAAGTTCCAGTACTTGGGAGGCTAAGGCAGAGGATCACAGGTTTGAGGCCAGGTTCAGAAATTTAAAGTGACCCTCAGCAACTTAGCTGTTTCAAAGTTAAAAAAAAAAAAAATATATATATATATATATATATACACATATATATACACACATATATACATACACACACACACACACACATATATATATATACATATATATGTATATATGTATATATATAATATGAGTGTATCATGGAGGTAGAATAGCTCTGGGTTCAATCCCTGTTACTAAATAAATAAATAGTAAATAAGTAAATAAATAAATAAATAATAAAATTAACATGTGATCTTTTTTTTTTTTTTTGCGGTACTGGGGATTGAACTCAGGGGCATTCTACCTCTGAGCTATACCCCCAGCCCTATTTTTTATTCTTTATTTTGAAACCGGGTCTCACTAAGTTGTGGAATGCCTCACTAGGTAGCTGAGGCTGGCCGCGAACCAGGATCCTCCGGTCTCAGCCTCCTGAATACTGGGATTACAAGCATGCGCCACCACGCCCGGCTAACATGTGATCTTTTATTCTCTTACTTTCTCTAACTAATCTCATAACTTTTGTGGGATGAAAATAAAGTCTTAATTATTGCTTACCTTCTTAATGTATTTAAGATATCATATTTCTGGGCATGGTAGGTCAACACCTGTGATACTAGTACTTGGGAGGCTGAGACAGAAAAAGTACATCTTCTAGACCTGCATCAGAAACTTAGCAGGACTCTTAGCATCCTACGAAGACCCTGTTTCAAAACAAAAAATAGAAAGGGCTGGAGGTGTAGCTGAGAGAGAGAATACCCCTGGGTTCAATCCTCAGTCTCACACACACACACACACACACACACACACACACACACACACAGATGTTTTGTCTTCAACCTGTGGAGTTATATTTACCTTCTTCTTCTTAACTGTAATCTCTACTTATCCCAATGTAATGAGCACAGACAAAAAACTTTTATTAAATTTATTGAATATTCAGGTAACCAGTTACATCTTACAACCAGTTTGTAAGAGAATCCAAATAGGAGAGACCCCCTTTAGCCCACCATGAATATGTAAATAAATTTGCTTAATTGACACAAAAACTGTTCGATATCCACAGAACAATAATCATTTCATTTTACTGAACAAATTAATTTGTACTTCTATGGTCAAGAACAAGTTATATTTTTATTAGTTTTCTATTATTTACAGAGTAATTAAATAGTCAAATACAATGAAAAGACAAACTCCACAAAGTTAGATAAACCTGAAATGTGTGCTCTAGAAAATGCATGTTTTCTACTAAAGAGTCCTAGTAATCTTGATACACTTCAAAATCTTTCACAGACTAGTTTACTGTGTTGAGTCTGATTATTTACATAAGTGCAGTAAGAGTATTAATTTACTTTAGAAGCTTTTTCAAGGTTTTTATTTTGTAGCAAATCAAGAACTATATTGTATTAAACAGTTACAAATACCACAAGATTAACTTCTATATGGAAATTTTCATAAGTCATCTGAGATTTGTCTTAGAAATACTTTTATTATTTACTATCCCAAAGCTAGGAAACTATGCCCTAGATACTCTCTCTATCATATTCCAGGTAGCTCTAAATTTGGATGTTTTTCTCTGTACTCAAAATTCTATATATTTTCTAGGTTTTCTGACCTATCTAGGAACTGACCTTCCTTACGATCTGTGGGGTCGGGATCCTGCAAACTAGCTACAAGTCAGAACAGTCTTGCAGGCTGTGGCTATGTAATAAAACAAACCTTTGTTTCTCAAAGGCAGTTTGTCATATCTGATTTAAAAGAGAATTGTTCTCAAATATGACACCATAGAAAAGGTCATGGTTATACAATCTTTTGTGTATTGTGTTGGTAAAGGCAAACATTCTTATTGAACTTATGCAGATAACTATATTGCCAAAAATTTAAAAAGGAGTAGAAGTTTATGAATTTGGTGACTAGTGACAGGTATCATTTATTTCTTTTTTATTAAATGGTTATGTGTGTGTATATATTATTCAGCTTTTTTTTTTTTTTTTTTTTTTTTGCGGTACTGGGGATTGAACTCGGGGCATTCTACCTCTGAGCTATACCCCCAGCCCTATTTTTTATTCTTTATTTTGAAACCGAGTCTCACTAAGTTGCGGAGTGCCTCACTAGGTAGCTGAGGCTGGCCACGAACCCGAATCCTCCGGTCTCAGCCTCCCAAATGCTGGGATTACAAGCGTGCACCACCACGCCCGGCTACTATTATTCAGCTTTTTAAAAATACTTTTATTGGTACATTGTCATTATACATCATAGTGATGTTCAAAGTGATAAAAACATTCATGCATACAGCAGTTGGCCTATTTTCCCTTCAAATCCTAAGCTGCTACACCCGCTTCTCCCCATGTATATGTTGGTGAGATTAGTAGTGATACCTTAAAAAAAACAAAAGGTCTCCTTTTGCTCATTTTGGAGATTCCAACCATTATCTACTGGTCCCATTTTTCTGACAGTATGGTGAAATAGAATCCCCCCTGCCTCACACACACCCCCCAGGTTAAAACACAGTCTTAAAACAAGGATATTAATAAATATTCAAATACTTCCCACAAAGCATACAATTTCTGAAATATTTATATTAATGAAATTTTACAAATTTAACCTAGGGAAGGATAAATGTCTCTTCTGATCTGATATTTCTTCCCACGTATTTCATCAAATAAATCTAACAAGACTCTTCTAGTTTTTCTTGTTAAGAGGTGAAAGAACAAATCTTTGTGATTTTCTAGGGACTCTTGGAGAAACCTCAGTTTTAGGTATAAAACTATTCTGAGCGTTTTTATATCATATTTCTTTATTTAGGACTTAATTTTTGGAAGAAAAACATTTTCAGAAGAGATTTGGACACTCGATTGAAATAGGATTGTGGGGTACCTGAGAATGTGTGCTTCATTAATGAACTAAGGTGACAATAAACCATTAAAAACATCTTTGAGGATAATGGGATTGTAAGAACCTTATATTTGTCTTATAATCAAGGGTATAATAGAGTTAAGACAAAGAACAGACAATTATTTGGGTAAAAGCAGAAATTTACAACCTAGGCATATTATACAGGAGGTAAAGAGCAACCTTTCATAGTATAGGTGATGGTATTAACTGGTAAACTGAGGAAATGAGACAATTAGGATTTAACGTACTGCTAAAGTATTAACGCTTTTTATAACTTCTTTTCAGACATAGGTATGAAGGCAAATAAAATTCCAGGTTTTGTTCTTTATTAAGTAACTTATATTCTAGAACAAATCAACATTCTACATTAGGATAGCTCTTAGAGAATCAACTAGGTATAAACAAGGTTTATAATTAAGATGCTATTTATGTTAATATGCAAGACATTCATCATTGCTATCTTCAAAAAATAAAAAAACTAATACTTTAAAAAGTTATATCTAAGTATAATATGTTAAGATATATTTTCTATATTTGTAAGTATAACTCACATAAACAGAAGCTCTTAGGGAAGGGTCTTCAATAGTTCCTAAGAATGAGAAAACATCCAGAGACTAAAACATTTGAGAATACTTGCTTTAGAACAAATTAATATTTTCCTTAAGGTAAAAAGCATTGTGTAGCTAATTATTCATATTAATTACAACAACTTCTATTAAAAATAACTACTATGTCACATAAAAAAATGGGTAGGTGGGAGAGTGAGTTATAGGGAATTGTTTTAAATAAGCATTTTAACGATTAGCAAAGCTACTGAAAATAAACATATAATAAAGTTTTTGATAGCTACACATTCCTTTTCTACCTTCTTAAAGTGACAAGTTAACATTCATTAACATCATCCCAAGGTATAACCTTTCTATCCAGAGAAAAAATAAATAATATACTTACTTTGTCGTATTGATTAATAGTTTGGATACATTATGATTTAATCTTACTTAGAAATTAAGATTGCCCACTGGTATCCATTAATTAACTTTAATATCATTCAAGGTTTCAAGGTTCTGCAAAGATTTTGGAAATTACCTTCAAGCTAACATATTGCCAAAGATGATTACTGTTGAAATCAAAAGTGTCAAAATAATGATTTAATTTAGTTGAACATAAATTTATATTTTCATACTCTTAAACATTATGTAGGACTAAAATTCTCACTTGAATATTAAAAAGTAAAAATTATTAGGAAAAACAAACCCTGGTAGAATATTTATGCTTCTATTATGCTTAAAACAGAGAAATCCTGAAAACTATATCAAAGTCAAGGCACGGTCTTTGTTAAACCCAAATTATTAAACTTAACTGATTTTGTTTGCCAGATGTTTTGGTCAGCATTCTCACAGGCATAATCTAAAGACTTGACCATATATCTTAGCGGAAAACTTTATTTTCTTATGGTTTTGGGTTCAGTCCATGTGAGATCTTGGGGCATGGCGGTGGGTGGTGGAGAGAGGGGGAGCACAGTCCATGTGCTCCTTACATCATGGAGCAAGAGAGAAAGAGCCAGGGGAGGAGAAACATACACAATACCCCAAGGTTGCACCCCAGGGATCCACACCCTCCGTCCACCACCCACATAAATTTATTAAAATGGATTTATCCACTGCTGGGATTACAGCCCTCAAGACTTAAATTATATCAACTCCAGAAACCACTTTATGAGCTCTTCAAGGAGCCATTCTAGATCTAACCATAACATCAGATATTTGCTTTAAGTTTACCAAGCTTGTATTCTCTATGTATATGGACTTGAATTCTTAAAATATTTCTGAGTTAGTTTTGTAAGAAGGATTTTTAATAGTCTAGTACATTTAAAATAGTAGAAGACAAATTTTCTTACTTTCTGAGAATTTGGGGAATATTTATATTTTATCTCTATATACTAATCAGGACACAGTTTCTTTAATTAACTTATAATTATTGATATTATCTGTAATTGGAAAAATAGAACAGACTAACATAATGAAAAATTAAGTACTTTGCGAATTTCAGATATAAACATGCAGAAACATAAAGAGTGTATAGCATAGAATTGGAAATTTTAACCACAAGTAAAGAGACACTGGTATATAATAACTCACAACTCCATACATATATGGACCAGAAAAGAATTATCTTTTCTGGTGGACATGGCATCCTTAAATTATTTCAGCTCAAAATAAATTATTTTAGCTAAAATAAACAAATGAAGACAGCAAGCAAAGTAGATTGTCAGCTCTCATCCAACAGAGAATTACTCTCTCATAAACTATTAATCTATTTTCAGAAATCACTAAATAGTCAAACCATAAAAACCATATTCTCAACCACTGCTGCCCTCAATGGCGAATACATTTTCTGCCGTGGGCAAACCAGAAACTAAAACAAGATACAAAATTAGTACAGACTAGAGTAAGAGAAGGTCAGAAAAATTAAAAGTTCTATTGATGCTTGTGATGTACCTCTGCAAGCTCAAGAAGAGATGTGCGAGGCATAAACTACTCATTAGGTGCAATTGTATGTCAACACACCTCACCTGTCACACCTCATCTGACTCCAATGAGCATCTTGGTGAATCATCTCCAGAACTGTTAAAGGATAATTTTGAAGGGAATAAAACTATGACTCTCATGGAAATATAAAATGAATATGTGTCAAAATTTTAATTAACTCACTAATCTATGAGGGACCAGTATAATATTGCAAATGATTCTGATGCTATTCTTTTTTTTTTTTTCTGTGCTAATCTTTTTTCTAACCTTCATTTTATATTAATTCAGAAAAGCTTTTTTCTGATATATACAATTTATTACCTTTGCCTCTCCATGTTTTCAGTCTGATTTTCTGCTTTTGTCACTGGGCAATAATTTAGATTATTTCAAAAATAAATTCAAATTTTTCTGATGTAATGTAATTTTAGACCTATTTCCTTTTCTAAAATATTTTATTCAAAGACTCTTTCCACATGGAATTTTAAATCATATACAAATTAAATCTAATAAATGATAGTTTTCATTATATTGTTTGACTCCAGCTGCTTTTAATAATATTAACTGATAAGCCATCTGCTACCCTCAGAGCCACTTGAATGCACTTTTCTACAGCTTTGCCTGCTGACATTTGAGCTACTTCCTGCTGTGTGCCTCCCCACTATCAAGTACCTTTACATATGTAGAACAGTGCTATCTCACCAAAGTACTGTCATGTCATTAAATGGACATTGCCACCACTATCTGGTACCTTCTGTAACCGCTGCTGCAAAGCCACTTCCATACACTTAGGGAAGAGGCCTTGGGTGCTAAATGGGCTTAACTTTTCCATGTTCAAAAGTCATACAGTGTTCTGTGATGAAGCCATTTTGAATCACTTTCCATGAAGATGAATTTTATTTATTTGTTTATTTATTTATTTATTTATTTATTTATTTATTTATTTATTTATTTATTTATTTTTGGTGCTGGCAATTGAACCTGTAGCCTCATGCATGCTAAGCACATGCTCTATCACGAAGCTGCACCTTCAGCTCATGTTTTTTATTTTAGATCTGAGTAGTGTGGCATGTGTCTCAATATCCCAAAAAGAAGTTTTAGTAAGTTTAGGCAGTTATGATTCTCAGCTTGCATTTTCCTTTCAGATATTTTGTGACTAGTTTTTTTGTTTGTTTGTTTGTTTGTTTTTTGCAGTACTGGGGATTGAACTCAGGGGCATTCTACCTCCGAGTATAGCTCTATTTTGTATTCTTCATTTTGAAACAGGGTCTCCCTCAGTTTCGGAGTGCCTCACTAGTTAGCTGAGGCTGGCCATGAACCCGGATCTTCTGGTCTCAGCCTCCCAAATGCTGGGATTACAAGGGTGTGCCACCACACCAGACCGTTGTGACCAGTTTTTTTACAAAGCTGGATGGAGATTATATTCAATTGATAGACCATCAGTTATGTCCCAAATTAATTAATTCCTGGTTAAATTTGGATATCTTATGGGGCTACATTTGTCTGCTTGGCTCCCTTTTTTTCTTTTTTGTGAATTATTTTCCAATGGCTTCTCATGAAAATTGACGGCATTCATCTAAGCCACTCCTCTCAGCATAACATTAGCATTTCTGATTCCCAATAATAGGTCTGACTTAGAATCAAAGGAAAGTGAATTTCTTTATCTTTTTAGCTATCTCTGTATCTTCTATCTATGCATGTATACACATATACGCACCTGTTTACTATATGTATTAGATTTATTGAATAGGTACTTTTGAGAAAAATAGAAAATAAAGATGTAAAACAGATATAAAATGTAAAATCAATGTATATAATAAAATTTTTAATGATATAGTATTTGCCCTAATTTCTGAACATATTTTATTATGTTTCCTTCTTTTACCTCTAAATCCCTTTAGAAAATAAAAGCCTGCCAAAATCATTTACTATTTAATTTTCTTCTGTTTCAAAGCTAATAACTCATTAATTCTATTATTAATACTACTCAATACTTATAATTACTACTATTCAATACTTATAATTAATTGCAGACTTTTAAAAATCCAAGCACTTTTATATTTATCAGTATTGGCTTTATTTTTGTGAACTTAATCTTTATTTCATTACTTGATTCTCTTGAATTTCTTCATTGTTATGTAAATTATTATTTTTTTATTTTTATTGGTGCATTGTAATCATACATCTTTGTTAGGTACAAGCTGGTAGAGGCATACTGCTCAAGTCTCTTTTAACCCTTTCCCAATTCCCACTCCATTCCCTCCCCCCTCCCTCCTTCTCATGTTCAGTTTGGTGATTGACTTTGATATGTTTGTGAAAGTACATCATGTACATTAGGGTGTTTCCCCCCCACCCAATCATCTTCAGTTAAGTCACCTTCTTTGTTCATCTAAGTTTTCTCCTTCTTTGTCTAGAGTCCTTCTTATAACCCACTTTCTCCCTAGCTTCCCCATATTAGGGAGAGCATCTGATTGTTTACTTTTTGTGACTGACTAATCTCACTTAACATCAGAGAGATGCAAATCAAAACTACCATGACATTTCACCTAACATTAATTAGAATGGCAATCATCAAAAGCACAAACAATAACAAATGCTGGTGAGGATGTGGAGAAGTGGGAACCCTAATACATTGTTGGTGGAATTGCAAATTAATGCAACCACTTTGGAAAAGAGTATGGAGGATTCTCAGACAAATGGGAATGAACCTACCATATGATCCAGCAATACCACTTCTGGGTATCTACCTAAAAGAATGGAAACCAAACTATCATACAGATGCATGTACATCTGTATTTGTAGCAGCACAATTCGCAATTGCCGAACTATGGAACCAGCCAAGATGTCCATCGACAGATGAATGGATTACAAAACTATGGGATATATACACAATGGAATTTTACTCAGCCAAAAAGAAGAACAAAATCATGTCATTTGCAGGGAAATGAATTGAACTGGAAAACATTATGCTATAAGTGAGATTAGTCAGTCACAAAAAGTAAAAAATCGTATGCTCTCCCTAATATGTGTAAGCTAGGGACAAAGTGGGACATATGAAGGACTCTAGACGAAGAAGGGGAAACCTTAGATGATCAAAGAAAGTGACTTAACTGAGGGTGATGGGGGGGCACCCTAATGCACATGATGTACTTTCACAAATATGTCAATCACTAAACTGAACTTGAGAAGAAGGGAAGAGGAGGGAATGGGATGATAACTGGATAAGGGTTAAATGAGAGATGTGTGCATGTATGCCTTTACCAGGTTGTACCTAACATAGTTGTATGATTACAATATACCAATAATAATAAAAAAAAACTCTCCCATATCCAAATGCATATTAAATTTTATCTAAATCACAGATGAATAAATAATTATTTTGAAGATATCAATTAAGTAGAAAATGGATAGATTACAAAACTATGGGATATGTACACAATGGAATTTTACTCAGCCATAAAGAAGAACAAAATCATGTTGTTTGCAGGGAAATGGATGGATATGTAAGTCATTATTATCAAGCACATATACTTATTGTCTGTTTTGAGCAAGATGTAATAAATCATTAGTTGTGAGATAATTTCTTCTTTTTAAATGGTAGGAGAAAAAATTGGCCATTAACCCACTTTTACAAATGTGAATTTTCTTTGCAGTACCCTTATCTCTCTTTATAAACTTATATCTATACACTCTACTCTGAATAAACTTTTTTCTATAGGTATATGGTGCTTAAAAGTCATAAATATCTGTAAACACACAGATAACTGAAATTAACTTGTTTTTCAAGTGCTGGAAATTGAACTCAGGGCCTTGTGCATGCATGTTAGGTGAGTACCACTGAAATCTTCCTTTTTAAAAATGGATTTTAATATAGCTTCACTGTTGATTTTTATAAAGATTGGATTTTGAATTTCCAGGATAAAATCAGTTATAGAGAAAGGAAAACAGCTATGCTTATTTTTCTCATTTTCCTTTCTTTTAGGATTTTTTTTTTAGATTGCCATACATTATTATCAAAACAGTCTTTTGATTTAATAATATCTGGAAATATTTTGCAGTCTAGTTGTTTGAGCCTATAGGTCTCTCATTTGATATTATTGATTAGTTTCTCTTAGAGAAGGCATAAGAATGACAAACACTCAAGAAATAATAGAGAGGCGTTATAAAACCAAAGATCTCAAACATGATAAAATAGCAATGTTGTCACCCTTCCTGATTAATTTTTTATCACTGTCATTCACTTGTCTTACAACAACTTTCTCTTGACACTGTGCTCCTTGAGATGTAGACAGTGAAGTGTTCAATTTTCATTCTAGTCAACACTTAGAGGAAGTTCAATAAATGTCTGCCTGATGGTTTCAGTGAAACCGTGGATCTTAAAATTATAGATGGTAGTGGTAGAGAGTCTGGCTTCTATCTCTGTGAGCTGTATATCTCTTTAGATTCTCAGGTTTATATGTAAAATTTGGTCATTTTAACATTCATATATATATGCAATCTGTTTATTTTCAAACAAAATATTTAATTTTCAATATTCTTAAAAATCACAATCACATCTTATATCTTCCAAATTTTAAGTAAATATAGGGAAGATAAAATTTAAACTCTGGAATTAATTATTTTATTAATAATCATGCCACCTTCAGTGACCTTGGTTATTACAATCAGCAATAGGACTCTGTATAAAAGACACCAATACTAACACACTCACTGCTAATGCTGATTAAATATCTGCTAGATCCTTATACACATATGTTTGTCTTAATTGATCCATAAATAGATTAAATACTTATAAACTAGGCAAAATCATATCCTTCCTATGGTAAAGTTAGAGATAGATGAATTAAATAATTCACCTAAAGCTACTCAGCCAAAAGAGCAAGATTAGGACTTAAGATGCCAAAACTCAAGTTGTTTACACTAAAGTCAAAGTGGTAAACTTTTGAAAAATATCTTTTTTTCCACCATTGTGTTAGTTTGTTAGGTCTGTCCTAACAAATTATCACAAACCTTGTTGTTTAAAACAAAGGAAATTTGCTGTCTTACAGTTCTGAAGGCTAGAACTCTGAAATCTAGATGTCAACAGGAACACACTTTTCTAAATATCTGCATCACTGCAATCACTGCCTTTGTTGTCACATGACCATGTGATTTTGTGTGTGTGTGTGTGTGTGTGTGTGTGTGTGTGTGTGTGTGTGTGCGCCTGTCTAAAAATCTCCTCCTTATCAGAAGACTGGTAATTAGATTTAGTACACATGCTAGTCCAGTGTAGCTTCAAAACAGATTATTTGAAACACTTTTTTTTCTTAATCTATAATAAAGTCACATCTATAGGTACCTGCTTGTACAGCTTGAACATAACTTTTTTGGACATAATTAATTTCCCTGAAATTGTCTTTGCTCTGAAGAATCCAAGTGTACTCTTCCCTCCATCTTGTCTTATCAACACATTTATATTCCCTTTAAGACTTAGTTCAGATATTATCTTGTTTTTAGTCTTCTCTTATTTTCACCTTGAAATATTCTTGCCTTCAGAATTCATGGATAACTTTGTTCCACTTCCAAGATTAGAATTGACAATTCTCTCCTTTTATTTTCATTCAATTACACATGCTATTTCTCTTAAAATACTGTTACCTGTTAAAACCATAAAATGATTTTGTGTGTGTGTTTGTGTGTGTGTGTGTGTGCGCGCGTGCGCGCACGCGCTTATGTGTGTTCTGGGGATTGAACACAGGGGCATTCGATCTCCAAGCTATACCCCCAGTCCTTTTTATTTTTTAATTTTGAAACAGAGTCTCCCTCCATTGCTGAGGCTGTCTTCAAACCTGCGATTCTCCTGTCTCAGCCTCCCAACTACTAGGGTTATAGGCATGAGCCACTACCTTATATGTCTTTGTTACCCACAATGTCTGCTCAGAAGGAAACACAATACACACTCAGAAATTATTTGTTGAATGAATTAAAGTGTCTTTACTTGATAGAGGAATGAATTTTATTTTTGCTTTAGGTATGTCTGGATTTTGTGGTACATTAAAAAAAAAAAGAATCTGTTGGACATCAAGTATATTTTTCATTTAATTCTCTTTGAAGTTCAATAGGTTACTTTTCTAGATTTCAGAATAAGATAAACTTATCCAGATGTCTGAATGCTTATGAGAAGTTACTGATATATAAAATCTAACCAGAAAAAGAGGCAATCTCCAAATCATTTACATGTGGATAGCAAATGTTAGGAATATGTTAGAATCTCAAATAAGCCACTTAAAGTTTCTGGGGGAGTATCTCCTTGAACAAGAATTTATTTGGTGAAATCTTTTTATTCAATCCAATTTGCATCAAATTTGTTTTGTGTAATTTGTTATATTCTTAAAAAATATTATATCCTAAATTATTTGGAAATTTCAAAGATGTATACAACATTCTATTGTTTTGAAGAAAATTAAAACTAAATTAAGGTTTAGGGTAGAATATAATTAAATATTTACAAAACATATTAGGTGTCAGAACATATCCTAGATATTCTCTATATAAAACATCATATTTAACTAATATAATACCCTTGAAAAGCAAATACAATTATACATATCATAAACAATAAACTTTAAAGGATTTAGTCTCAATAAATCTGTAAATAAAGGGGAGATTAGTGTTATGATTTTAGAATGTCCCTCTAGACCTAACAGAGACGAGATGGCCATGCTGGACGCCAGGTTTAGTTGCTGAGGAGGGCTGTTTAGGAGTGTGGCCTTGAGGATTATAGGTCCCTCCTCCCCTTGCTGTGTTTGTGTGTGTGTCCTCAAACCTGTGATCTTTTTGTCTCAGCCTCCAAAGTACTGAGATTAGAGGGGTGTGTCACCTTACCTGCCTTTCTTTTTCCCTCTTGCTTCTGGCTTCTCTGATGGGAGAGCAGAGCATTTGTTCTCTTCTCTCTCCGCTCCCCCACTGCCATGCCCTGAGCTCCACAGAACAGACTTCACCTGACCAACATGGACTGAATCCCTGAAATCTCCAGAACTGTGAGCAAATAAATCTCCTTCTTTTAAGTTGTGGTGGTCAGGTGCTTTTCATTACAGCAGTAAGAATGCTGACTAAAACAGAGCTTAATAATAATCAAAATTTAATAATATAGTTTTAACCATAAGAATGAATGGGTTTCTATGTCCTTGTGATATCTCAGTAACTGTTTTAAATATTTTAATTAAACAACTCATTTATTTATCACAACATTTGCATATTAGCAAAACACTATTTTTCCATTTTGTAGACAAGGAGACTCAGTTACAGATAGATTAAGTATCATACAAGAAGTAGCAATTGGGGCAAGATTAAGGTAACTATTTCAAGGCAACCCAGCCAGTAATTGTGAGGCTGGAATTTCAGTCTGTGTCTGTGTGCTATCCAAAGTACAAGCTCTTTTTTTTCTCCCTCATGATGTGACCACGTACTTAAAAAAATGAAACCATGTAAACTATGATATAAATCCAAGTGTGATATTAATTAGTAGTGTTATAAATGCCTCCTAGAATCCAGAGGAGGGATGAGCTGATCAGGGAAATTATAATAGTAAAGTTAACTTTTTTACTAAATCTCAAAGAGCGAGTCAGACTTAGCAATAACATCTTACATAATTTCAACACATTCTTTTATTACGTTTCTTATATATCCCATAGTTGTTCATTTGTTTTTCAGGAATGCTTTCTCTGGAAAATGAACTCCAAATAGATATAAAAGAAATACAAAAAACAAGAGAAATAAAAGCATGCATACATTAAAGTATGGTCCCCAAAATGCACAGGAAACTGATTTCTCTTGAAAGGGAGGAGAAGTTCCAGCATTTGTGATGAGAGATGTGGAAAGGAGAAACTTATTTACACATATCCATCACATTTCCTTCTTTTCATGAGCAAAGAGTGCTTTAGGAAGGGGGAACAAAGACATCTAGCAATACTATGATTAAGTAGAGAGGCTCCTCTCATCTATGTCTGAAATGTGCGCCAATAAAGGTATCCTGAGTGTCTATGCAAGAATCACATCCAGGACAAAACCTGGGCTGGCTCACTATGAAAGCAACTGTTAGGAAGTTCATGTGGAATATCTACCGTGTATTCAATGCATATGACTGGCTAAGAGCTTTAAATATATATATTTCTATATAGGTACTATATAGATTAGAAATTCAGGTAAAGATAAGTTAAGTAACATATTTAATGTTCAGCAGCTAATAAGGGGCAAGGGCAGAATGAGAACACAGAGCTCTCCATACCAAAGCTCATTTTCTTGTATAAGAGTGACTCCAAGGAAATATTTTATTTCTAAGTGTTGAAAACTGGCTCAGGCTAACCAAAATGTCATTTCTTTCTTCACCTTTCCTACTGTAAAATAAAGTAGAGTGCAAGCCTCAGGCATTTGAGACATAAGAGTTACATTAAACCATAAACCATATTTAATCATGATAAATATGGTTAATATATTTCCTGGGTATTGTCTCATTTATTTAATGTTTATTAGCCATTTTTCAATAAGGCAATTAGAATCTGGAAAGCTGAAAACTTTAAGTCTTGCTTGGCATACACCTAAGTGTACAGTTCATGATCTAGTCCAGAAATGAAAAACACTCACGTACCAATGTGAAATTTTATACTGACCAACCTTGAAATAAATACAAGTGTTGAATTATTGAAAGACTCTAAGATTCAAAAAAGGTAATTCATAATGATGTCTAAAGTCCAGATCTTAAATGTTTTACAGGTTTGTTTCATTTTAATGACTACTAAAAAAGGAAGGTTGGCAGAAAGAGTTCATTTTACCCCATTTCAGGAAGGGGACTTGTCTGTAATGTTTAATAATGGGATTAAGATGAGAGAAAATGTGTTGGGTTAGGTAGAGGCTTCACACTATTTCAAAATAGTTTTCTATAAAACCACATATTACTAACATTTGTTATTATGATTTCCAAAATGATTTTATATTTGATTCCAATTAATTATTGTGTTATCATTTCACATTTTATTTTGGTAAAATGTATTTTAAAATACTTTGGCATATAGCTAATTATGATCACATGAAATATTTTGCTGTTAAAGAAAAATAAAATTATGTGCCTATAATTACTAAATATCAATTTTTTTTCCTAACCAGAAAGGGGAATTTTGATTATTATTTTTCTTTTCTTGTGAGCATTAGTAATTTTATATTTGCCATATTACTAGTAAAAATCCATTATTAGTGTACTATCCTAAGAATACTGCAATAATTAGGTGTTTACTCATAAAAACTGATATTTCAAAGAAAGTTAACATTATTTTGGAAGAGTGAAATTTTCTGTAGGACAGATTTTTAAAAGTTTAATAAAAGCCCATTCTTATATTTCTTATACAAAATGTTTTGTCTAGTTAATATATAAAAATGTTTTATTTAAGAACAGATATACAAAACAATGTATAAGCTGAATGAATACCTTATAAGCAAATATCTCTATGTTTCCTTAGCTCTAGTAGAATATGATTGACTATAGCTGATTAGGTATTGTTAAAATTTTTTTCTTTTTGGTACTGGAGATTGAACCCAGGGGTATTCTACCTCTAACCCCCAGCCTATTTTATTTTTCATTTTAAAACAGGTTCTTGCAAAATTGCGGAGGGCATTGCTAAATTACTGAGGCTGGCCTTGCAACTGTGATCTTCCAATCTCAGCCTTCCAAGTACCATGTCCAGCTAAGCATTTTTTTCTTTTTTTTCAGTACAGAGGATTGAACTCAGGAGCATTCTACTTCTGAGCCATACTCCCAGCCCTATTTTTCATTCTTTATTTTGAAACAGGGTCTCACTAAGTTGATGAGGCTGGCTGCAAACCTGCGATCCTCCTGTCTCAGCCTCCCAAGTACTGGGATTACAAGCGTGCAGCACCAGGCCAGGCTCAGGTAAGCATTTTCATTATGACTGAATTATGACAAGGAATTAAAAAATAATATTTATCTTAAGAACATTTTCTTTTCAGCTTCTCATTTTTCTGAGTGAAATTAAAGATATCTCATAGTAGGACACTTATGACAATTCTTTATGAATTTGAGAAGAAGTAATTAGGAGTGTCTTTCAAAATGACTTTTGAATCTTTAAAAGAAATTTTTTTTCAACCCAAAGTCCTCAGAGAAATTTAGTTTTACAAGTACAGGATTTCCTAAACTTTAATAATCTGTAAATTTATGCGATTTCACTTTCCATTTTTGGAGAACAAAAATTTAGACTCTTCTCAAGTATATAGCTAGATATGAATAATCTAAATAACCACTGCTGATGCTCTTACAATAAGATATTTTGTATTTGGTTCTTATATGGCTTTTTGAAAAATCGTGGTACAATTTTTAATTAAAAATGACCGAAGTCAAGCTGAGTGGTAACTATTCTTTTCTTTCAGAAAAGTCTGTCACATACTTTTGCATAGATAATAGATGACCACATGGATCTGTTTTTATTGTCTATTGTTTTTCTATTGCTTTTGGCCATGTGGTCCTGATGTTTGGCATGGCAAGTTACATTTGATTGAATGCTGGATGTTGTATATAAAAGATCATAAAGATTCCAGATGATGTTATACCTGGAGAGGGCAAACTCTTTTTATTAATCAAAAGGACTGACCACTTAATCCATTAAAGATTTTGCTCAGTGGAGAGGATAGCTATTGTCTAGTAAGAATCAGTCTGTTTTTGGTCCAACTCCCAGTCCCTTCAAGATTTTCCATCGAGAGTCTAGTGAATTTTCTTGAAACTTAGTTCTATCTTGCTCATCTGCTGAAAAAAAATATAACTTGCTCTTTAGAGGCTTCCAACCTAAGTGTTTGGTCTCCTTAGCATGGAAACTGGCCACATTCTTGAGGTTTTCCTAAAGTTTCCACTAAGAGCTTTTCTGGTTTCTCTGTGCAATGGTTCTTTATTAGTATAAATCTAGATTTGTAACCTTCTCTCTTTGCTTGTAATTGCTGCACAGCAAATTGCCACAAATCTAGTGGCATGTAATAACACCCACTTATTAGCTTGTTTTCTGGAGGTCAGATTTCTTGGCATGGCAGGACTGGGACCTCTGCTCATGGTTTCTCAGAACTGAACTCAAGAGTCAGCTGGGTTTTGTGCTCATTTGGAGGTTAGGCTAAGAAAGGATAACCTTTCAAGCTCACTAAGGTTTTTGCTTGAATCTAGTTCCTTGAAGTTATAGGAGCGAGTTCCTCATTTTTTTGCTGCATTTTGGCCAAGGTGACTCTCACCTCCAAATCATTGCTGCTCTTGGGCATGTGGTCCCCTCCATCTTTAAACCTTGAATTGGAGAATTTTCTCCATTTCCTTTCACCTTTGTAATCTCTCACCAGGAACGGCCTAGTGCCTTTTAAGACTTACCTGGTTAGGTCAGGCCCATCAAAAGTAATCTCCCCTTCTTAAAGTTACCGATGCCATATAACAAAACCTATGCACAGGAATGATATTCCTGAATGTGAATGTGAATTCAAAGATCCTCCCATATGCAAAGATAGATTACCCAAGAGAATGGCCACCGAGGGCCATTTTAGACTACTCCCCATTATTATTGGCAAATGTCTTAGAGTAGAAATGACTGTAGAACTAAAGTTGACCTTTTAAGCTTATAATTTCTCTGGAGTCTTTGCCCCCCTCCTCCTCAGTCTGCATTGCTTAAACATTTCTGCACTATCACTTTGATCCAGCCCTTCTAGTTGTTCTAGGTGTAGCACGAGTCTGTTCTAAATTGCTTGAACACCCCCTTCAATGTAGACGTCCTTATTTAGTTTTGAAAATCTTTGAATTGCAAACTTCTACCACAGTAATAGTAAATAGTGATTTGATTCTATATGTAATCTCACAGTTCACTACAGAAAAATGATTTCACAAATACAGTTCTTGATTAGTTCTCTTGTTAATCTGTTCTGTAAAACTGGTCACATTGATTTTGTTAGATATGGTTGTGTTGGGCTTTGATTCAATTACTTTTATTATAGCTAAAATATTTTAAGCTAATATTTCAAATTGGAAATATGTATGTACAAAACAATGTTGAGATTTTGAGAGTATAGGATTTTCAGTTTCAATAAATTAAAATTAAATTTCGTATTAATATTAAGTATCTTTAATTGGATTTGTAAAGCAGACAACTATTTCAAAAAATATGAATATACATAAAAAAATTACTGAAAAAGCTCTGTCAGTAGGATTATTATCAATTTACTTTTTGGAAACTTGCAAAATTCTGTAGTTATAATACAATAAGAAAATAATTGTTCCTCTGAATTTGTGTGAAGAGGTTTTAGAACCTTTAATGTAACTGTAACACACTGACTAGAAATTTAGAATCCTTTGGGCTTGTTTTAAAATTTTAATGTAGTAATCTCTAACCAAGTTCATATATGATTTCACTCAAAAATACATATAATTAATTTGAGAGATTTTTTTAAAAAAAGAAAAACTAAAAAAATCCCCTTCTGGCTCAGATGAATTAGATACATTACAAATAGGTAAGTAACTGATTTTTGTTTTGCATTTATGTATTCATTGAAATATATGACAAAGGCTTCCATATAGGTAGAGGTTTTTTTATGTCAATAAATTAATTATTTAATCCTTCTAAATAATGTGTAAACACATTGCAGAAATAGCACTTACACAGTATGAAAAAAAATAAAGATATTTTTGTAACTCTTAAAGTAAGGCATTTAAGTTATAAAGCTATCACCAGATATATGTGGAAAATTTCCATATCCTGCAGCAAGTCTCATTTGAATTCATTGCAAATCATGGTATTAAATAGTATTTATTAAGTACCACCTGCACATACTACTTTGTTAAGTATTTTAAGCATTATATTCTTAAGACAGGTAATATTTTCTTATCTTTGGATCTCAAAAAAGATTTTATTTTATAGAGTTTCTTTAACTTTGCCATGTGAATGGCCTTTGTAATACAAAAAAAAAAAAAAATCTTCAAAATATCTCATCTTTTCCCTCTATTCCCCAACCCTTCAAAAAAATCTTTGCCAAATTAATGAGAGATAATCTTTGCTTTTAGTATGATGCAATTTTAGTGATAAGAACAACCATCATGAATACAAAATATGTTTTAAATTTATTCAGGAAAAAGCATGGATATTATGTTTTATAAATATAAAAACACATTTATAAAGATCATTCAGATGACAAACTGTGGTTAGAAGAAAATTTTAGCATTCGTTTGCCCATTAAGTGTATATAAGCACAATGTCAAAGATAGGTAAATATTGAGAATAGCAAAGTCTCATAGCCACAGTTAATACATGTTTACACTGCAGTAATTATATCCAGGCTGTGCTTTGTGTTATTCTTACCTTCTAGGGATTCTTCAGTATTGAATAGATCAGAAAAGTAAACAGTCTATTGTACTTGCTCTCTTTGGAGCACTGTAGTATAGTGTACTGAAAATGAGCTAGAGATATCATTAAATCTATTTCCTTATCTGTGCTTACCTGTGAAGAAAGAAAAGTAACATATACCTTGAAGGGTTAGAAGATTCAAATATACCTGGCAAAGGTATACAAATATATTCTTAAAACTAAAGCCATTATTTTTAATTAAAGATTTAAGTAAATGGAAATTTTAGAAAAATAACATTTCTGTTCAAATATAAAATTCTTATTCATCATTCATCATGTTTATAATACAAGTACTCGGAAAACTTTATTTGTTTTTCAGAATTATGTTAGGTATCTCACTGAAATAATTCCATGAACCAGAATGAGTTTCTGAATGTCTGATGACATTTAAAAATGGTCCACTTTCCTTGGCACTAAGTTGTGGCATCACTTATGGCTACTACTACTTTATATACCATAATTTAATTGATGTTCTTGTATTAATTCATTTAACATATTTTTTAAGGCTGAACACTGATTATTTCTGAACTCTCAATAGCTCTAAGAATAAAAACTGTAAGTTTCTGGTGGCTGACTCACCCTTGTTTCTGGAAGCTAACAGTTTGAGTAGCCTTTATAGTCATAAAAATTGATGTAAGGTAAATGCCAAAAATAAAATTCTATCTTTCTATAGGGAAATCCAAAGTGTGAATAAATTGAAAAACAGGTGGAATGTTAATCGACATTATATAATGTGTTTGTTTTAGGAAGGGATGTATGAGTGCAGATATTGTGATATCCCAGGACTCAGAGTCCAGATGTGAGATCCAAATTTAGGAAAGATGTTAGTTTAAGTAAGGAGTTGGCCACAAGACTATGATAATAGCTCCAGGTGGAGGGGAAGGATGATTACCATAGAAAAATGTGGGGCTCATTCAGTCTTGAGAATCAATTTTGCTGATTATTATTATTATTATTATTATTATTATTATTATTATTATGCCATTTCTAAACTCCTAGAATATTCAAGTCAAAGGTGCCAGATAAGTGATATTTTAAGGAATCAAAGGTTTATGTGTGCAATTGGTAGAGTAAGTGAATCAAAGAGACCCAACATGTATTGGAGGGATAAGTTTGTATTGGTCAGTGTTCAAGAACAGTGAACACCAGGACTGGGGGAAAGAAACATTTCCTGCAGTCATCAAGATATAGGCTTTAGATGAACAGTGTTTGAATTTTAGGCTAGGATGAGGGTGACCTTGAAAGTAGCAAACTTGGGAGGCATGATTATATATGCTGTGGTGCATTTCTTTCTTCCTCTCTTGCTACTTTCCTTTGTGATTAAAAGATTTTCTGAAAGGGTATGCTTTGATTCTCATCTCTTTGTTTTCTGTATATCTACTACAAGGTCTTGCTTTATGATGACTGTGGGTCTTACATAGGACCTTTGTAGTGATAACTGTCTTTTTTAAGCTGTTAAAACTTAATCAATCACATATAAAACGCTGTACTTTTAATTTCCCTCAGCCTGTATTTTTTGTTATTGATGTAACCATTTGCATCTTTCAGTGTTACATATCCAATTATAAATTAATGTAACTATCGTTATTTTTAATATTTTCAACTTTTATACCAGATCTAAAAGTGATTTGGATACTGTCCTTAGTATTAGAATATTCTGAATTTGACTCTATGCTTGTTCTGGTATGTGAGTTTTATACCTCCATGTGTTTTTCATGTTGCTGTTCAGTGTCCTTTCAACTCAACTTGAAGAACTCCCTTTAGCTTGTCTTGTAAAGTGGGTCTAGTGGTAATGAAATTCCTCAGTCTAGATAAGTGTGTAAATCTCCTTCATTTCTAAGAGACAAGCTTTTCTTGTTATCATATTCTTGGTTGGCTTTTTTTTTCTCTTCTTCTTCTCCCTCAGCAATTTTAATGTATCATTCTATAACCATATTAAACTCTAGAACTTTTTTATAGTTTATATTTGTTGAACTTCTAGTTTTGTTCATATGTTTTTTCCTTGAATTTGTGTTGTTTTGTCATCTAGCTGTGTTTTCTTGTAATTCACTGAGTTTCTTTATTATTTTAAATTCATTGTCAGGCAATTCATGTATCTCCTTTTCTTTGGAAGTCAGCCAGTGAGGCTTTATTTTGTTCCTTTGGTTATGTCATATTCACTTGATTTCTCATGTTCTTTGAGCTGTATGTTGCTGTCTTCATATCTGAGGAAGCAGTCACCTCCTCCAGTCTTTATTGATTGACGTTGAGAAGAAAAGACTTTAGTGATCTGGTTTAGAGATTCTGGGAGTCATTCTGATCTTTGTTCTTGGTATGCACTCTCCACTCCTCTTGTTTACTCATCTCTTACAGGGCAAGTCTATGATTGTGAGACTTCTCTTGGCCCTACAAAATCTAGGTATAGTGCTGAGAGCCTCCCTGTTTGTTTTCACCAGAGCAGTGTCCTGAAGTGTTCAAAATTCTGCATCTTCTCTCAAGGCACCACAGTTCAGCCTATGACTAAGATTGACACCAGCTGTTGAGATCTTTGTGCTGCTTGCAGGAAATCATACAGAGAGTTCATAGGGGTGTGCAAGGTGGCACTCATGGGGGAGCATGCAGGTGATGGGGGCATGTCCAGTGGGCAGAAGAGATCCTTCGTGAGTAATCTCATGGATCTCTTATTGTATCTGTCAGCATTCTTGCAGCCATAATTTAAATACCTGACCACATAATTTAAAGGAAAGAAGATTTATTTTCTTACAGTTTCGCGCTCAATCCATGTGAGTCTGGGGATCACAGATCTCAGGGCTTGGTGGCCGGAGGTGGAGGGAGAATACATGGGGTATGTTCCTCACATCAGAAAGGCCAGAAGCAAGAGAGTGAGAGAGAGAGAGAGAGAGAGAGAGAGAGAGAGAGAGAGAGAGAGAGAGAGAGAGAGAGAGAGAGAAGGAGGAAGTAGGAATCCTCTATATAATCCCCAAGGCTCATCCCCCCTACCCCGGAACTCACCTCCAGCCACACCCTGCAGACCTACCAGGTACCACCCAGGTAAATTTATTACAATGGATTTATCCACTACTGGGATTACAATTCTCATGGCTCAATTACATCAGCTCCAAACATCAATTTATGAGCTCTCCAAGGGGCCATTCTATATCTAGCCATAACACTAGGAGATGTCCATGTGCTAGTTAGAAGAATCTGCAGCTGGTCAGTGAAACCTGCATGCTGGTGGCTGTGTGCTCACTCCCCTTTTCCCTGTTTCTAGATATCCTTGTAATCATGATTCAGCTGTGTTTATCTTCTCAGTAATCTGGGTAGCATGACACAGAAATGAGTCTTCTGGGCAGCATCCTGCATGGCTGAGGAGCCAACACACATTTCACTCTCTCTCTTCCTCATGGAAGAAACTGGGCTGAGTAGGCCTCTCTCCTCACCAAGCTCCACTGCCTTGCAGGAGGGGTGACACAGGTAAAGTGAAGCTGCTCATGTTAGCCTCTTTACTCAATTTACTCTTGGATTATTTTCACTACCATAGCACTAGAACCTCAGCTAGACTTTAGAGCCTCTACAAAGTCCCCTCATTTGCGGGTGGTTGCCATAAAGGTATTTTTCTGAGGGAAGGAGAAGTGAAGACTTCTGTTGCACTATCTTGTTCTTAATCCTGAATTTTCAAAAGCATTTAGAGGTGCTGTAAGATGTCCCATATAGAAGCTTTCCAACTTTGAAGTCTCAGTCCTATATATCCAAGTCTTATGACACTATGTCCTAATAATTCAATCTCTCAGGTGTTCTTTAAACTATTCTTCTAGTCTAGTTACATTTTCACTTCCTATCTAATGCACCGTGAGCTTTTCTACTTTTTGTCCAATTATTTTTCTACATTTCCCCAAGCCACGGTTAGTTATAAACCTTGAAATACCAACTTAAAACCCAATTGTGACACGAAGTTATTTTCAATCCCACGGTCAGCATAAGGATAATTTCTCTCCATTTCTAGTAGAATACTGTACAGAGCTCTGTAGCACACTGGCACTATAGTGGATAAATTGATGTGTTTATTTCACATTATCATGTGGCTTTCTCATCTTTGTACATCAAGATCTAGGATATTGCTTTTCATATAGAAGACACTCAATAAAGGATCGTTAGATTGAATGACTGCATATGGATCTTGTTTTACTGTCTACTGATCTTTCAAATAATAATTCTCTTCCCTGGAGGAGTAATTGCCAGTTATCAATGGTCATTTCTCTTTGCTATGTTTTCTTTTCAATTATCCTTCCCCTTACTATTCAATAGAATATGTCTAAAAGGGATTTTTAAAAAACAGTGTTTACCAGGTTCAAGAAAAAGCATTGTTTGCTCTTTAGACGTAAATAATTTCTTCACTTGTGGGAGGTCTAATTGGAGGAAATTTTGTCAGGCTGCTGCACTGACATATTAAAATAAAACATAAAATATATTAGTCTTTTTCATTTTAAAGATTTTTCTCTATATTCTTGGTCTGATTAGGGAAACACAATGTTTTATACTTGAAGTGGAGCTAACAGATATTTTATAATGCTTTCTAAATAGAATTGTGCACATAAATATTTCACCATGTATTGATTATATTCATCAACTTTTTAGAGTATAAGAGGCACATATACTGTCAAGATGTTCTCTAGAGTAGAGAAAATTGAGTCTATTCTCCTTCTAGAAAAGCAAATGGTCAGTGTGTTACCTCAAAAATGAGAAAGATTTGTGGCTACACGTTTACAAGTTAGAGGAAAAGTTATAGAGAAGTAATTGGTTTCTCAATGCTAATGTAGAAAGCAAAGAAATGCTGAAGATGGCATACCAAAAGCAAGCCAATCAATGATTGGGTCCAATGAAATTATATGGACTGTAATCTTGGTTGTCAGTTTTATTCACTCTTGTGAATGAAGTATTCCTCCAAATAAAATAGCCACAACAGTTATCTATTGAATATTTGATCTCTGAGATAAAAGTATATCATAAGGTTTATGAATTTTAGAACTCCAGACCCCATCTTATTCGTAGTCAAAATCAAATAGCTATGAAATACCTAAATGCATAATATTTCTGATTTTTAAATCCTAGAACACTTCTAATTTTCTTTTCTCTCCAATTCTATTCTATTTTATAATGCTTTGCTGGTTGTTTTTATTCTGAAATTAATGCTTAAAATACATTTGAATTAATAAGTAAATAATAACAATTCATTTTCAGTATCACTCCATCAATACATATTTTTCTTCCTTTAATTTTTTTAATCTCTACTTTTATTACATGGGTAATCTTACCCTCTTATAAAAGGTCTTTCCCTACTATCTCTATATCTCTATTTTTTGTTTGTTTTTTATCTTTTTGTATGTGTGTGTGTGTGTGTGTGTGTGTGTGCGCGCGTGCTGCTGCTGCTGCTGCTGCGGATTGTATGCAGAGGCATTCTACCTCTGACCTATATCCCCAGCCCCCACCCCTTTTTGTAAATTTTGAATAAAGTTCTCACTGAGTTGCTGAGGCTGGCCTCGAATTTGTGATCCTTCGGTTTCAGTCTCCTTTGTGCTGGAATTATAGGCATGCACCACCACTGCTGACTTCTCTCTAGTTCTTAGTTCCTTTCTCTCTGCCTGTTTCATGATTCTGCATTATGAAATTCTGACCACAAATTTCTTGTTTCACTCATTTTCCTGCAAATGACATTATTTTGTTTTTCTTTATGGTAGACTAAGCTGCCATAGTATATATAGACCACATTTTCTTTCTTCATTCATTCATTAACAGATACCTTGGTTGGATCCATAATTTGACTATTGTAAATTGTCTTGCTATAAACATGGGAATGCATGTATCACTATCACATTCTAACTTTAATTCTTTAGGAACGATATTGAGGAATGGTGTACCTGAGTCACACGGTGGTTATAGTCCTAAACTTTTGAGGAACTTGCATATTAATCTTCATAGTAGGAACTAAAAAACATGATAAGTAAGATCAGCCAGTCTCAGAAAGTCAAGGGTCATATTTTTTTCTCTCATCTGTGGAAGCTAGAGAGAAAATATGAAAGAAAAGGGCTTCATGAAAATGATGAGTGGGATTGGTAGAATAGTGGAAGGGGAACCAGGGAGAGAGCAGGAGAACAGGGAAAGGAGGCTTGAGGAAGGACACAGACAAAGTAATATTATGTTCATATTATGAAAGTATCAGTACCAATGTCATCAGAATGTCTGGGGAGAGAAGAGGGGGCAGGGGAGCAGGGTGCAGATGGAAACCCATCAAGAGATGTTGTGTGCATATATGAATGAATCAATTTGAATCTCACTATGATGTATAATTATATCACACCAATAAAATTCAAAAGAAAATTCTTAAAAGTATGGGTGGTGGGGAGGAACTAAATAAGGAAAGAAGACATTTTTATTTATTTGGAAAGTTCACAAGTTAAAATTTCTACCTTTTTAACACATTTACTCTTGTCAGTCATCATAGATATCTTCAGGGCCAAGTCCAATATTTAAATAGGACTTTCAGATGATCATTTTATTGATAATCTATCACATATTCACCCCTTTCATTTTTACAGGGGCAAGAGAGGAAAAGGACTTGGCAAGTGCTGTATAATTTATCTGGAAAAGCTCCAGTACTACTGCCAAGCAGAACCTTACTGGATTCATCATAGTTCCACCTCTCTAACTATAGGCTGGGGAACAGGAATTTATCATTTATTCCCCTCACTTTCTACATATCTGTAAGCAGTAGCTTGAGAAAGCTGTTTTGATTGTTTACTTACAACAATACTACTAGCTATTTACCATGAAATTGCGTTCTTCTTTGCCAAAACCAAAGCAAATGTGTAACCAGTTCTAGATCCCTTTTAGTACCTACTCCCACCATTTGCTTCTGACCATAAAAAGGTGGGAAGAAGCTTTCAATCATTCATGCAAGATAAACTGGGAACTCTTATTCAAGTAAGAACTCCAATTTATTAAAAATCTGAATGTTGGTATGTGGAAATGTTTGTATAAATGTGTAGTTGAAGAGTATTTTCTATTCTGATACTTCTTAAGTGAATATTTTTAGTTTTCTTAATGTAGTACACTGTGTAGGGTGGCATTGTTTGGTTCTGTGGCTAGTATTTACACTTTATAAATAAATGCCTTGCCCTCTCCTTCCCCCTCCTTTTCTTTCTCTCTCTTCCTCCCTCTCTCCCTCTTTTCCTCCTTTTATCATTTGTATTACCATTCTAAACCTCTACTAGCTTTTTTTTTAATTAAAAAAATTCTTTTTGGCAGTGGTAATGAGGATTGAACTCAGGGATGTTCTAATTCTGAACAACACTTCAAATCCTTTATCTTTTATTATGAAACGGGGTCTCTCTAAATCTAAATTACCCCCTGAAATGGGCCTTGAACCCTTGAACCTCACTACAACTGGATAGATCTGTTCCCCCCCCCCCCCCGCCCCAGGGAATTTTAGTGTTTGGATAAAGCTCCCTCTAATGCATACTCCATGTATATTACAATTACCTTCATTACCCAAACATTAAAAACTTCCATGTCATGCTACTCTAGCTCATGTGTCTTTTCTTTTCTTCTTCCTTTTTCTTTTGAGTTAATTATATGCAGGTATCTAGTAGGCATCTAGTGGCAAGTTCTTTTCCTCCTCCCTAATATCCTGTCCTTTATTTTTCTGGATAGTATCAGATTCTGAAGTACAAAGAAACAAGTATGCACAGGGTGAGAAGTTTGATGAGGAGAAAAGGTAGCATTCTGTGTGCCTGTTGAGACTTTGATATATGCAAGGTGTTAGAAGCATTTGCATATTATTCATCTTAGACTTCATCATAATATCAAGATTTAAAGGAAGAAAACTCAAATGTTTCTTTTAAATAATAATGATAGTAATTTCTGTTCTTCAATTACATTTCCTTCAAAATTTCTCTGATTTTAGAAAACATTTTTCTCAACTAACTCTCACCTCTCATTTTAGAGGTATATATATTTTATAGATAAATAATTTGATTATAGTAATCCCCTCTTATCCATGGGGGATATGTTTCAAGATCCTCAGTGGATGCATAAAATTACAGATAGTATTGAACCTTACATATAAGCATTGTGATATAGCAGCATTTGATAAGATAAGTGACACTGTCACAGGAGAAGGATTGGTTTCGTGAAGGGTCTGAGGAATCTCAAAGAGGAGAACTTGCCTCAGGACTGGTTGGGGTCCTTGGCTTGCCTGATGAAAAAGAATTTCAGCATATGCCAGTCAGAGACATAGAGGTTTATTTAGAAAAGAAGTAAATACACATTCAAGGGAGAATGTGGGCTTTCTCAATAGAAAGACACATTTTAGGGCTTCTTAGCTCTTCTTTTAAAGAAAACTTGGTGAAAAGTGAGTATGGGAAGGTATATGAGGATGACATCCATCTGGAGATTACAAACTGGTTTATGATGGTCTGGGTATCTGTGGAATACTTAGGCTGATCAAGGTCTTCATCATCTGATCAATAGATAAGTGGAAAGTCCCTTAAATTATAGGTTTCTCAAGACATCTTATCTGTCTTGCTAACTGTGCACAGAGTAATTATAGATTTTTTTTTTCCAGTTAACTTTAAGATATACAGATTTCCTAGGAATTTGAAAGAGACAGACCTGGGAGAGATAAGTGGTTTAAGGAGTAAAGATCTGAGGAACTTTAGCACCAAGCTTTTATATTAAAGTTATTTGTTCTATTGATTTCTTTTATTTTACTTCAACATGACTGCTAACACAGTGTGGTTAAACTAGATCAAGAGATAGTTTATCTCCTAGGTGAACAGAACAAGATGGCACAGGATTTTATTCCACTTCTCTGAATTGTGTACAATTTAAAACTTGTAAATTTCTTTTTTCTAGAATTATTTCATTTAATAATTTTTGGAGCACCAATTGCCTCTGTGACTGAAATCTTGGAAATCAAAACTGGAGAGAAGCAGGGAATCACTGTAGTTGTTATCAAATACAGAGGTAGGAATGATCACCTTAATTACCATATTAAATTTCTTCCATTTAAAGCAAGAAAATCATGTAACTACACTCTAAGAAACATCACAAATATCTGTTTTGTTTTTTAGATGGAAGAAGTGTTGGTTTATGAAAATTAAAATGAGTCTAAAATTAATATTCATCGAATATTCCATGAAATTATAACACTTATGAACTTGGAGGGACTAAAAAATTTTCTAAATTACTAACCTGAGACCTTATAATACTCAGCTTTTACCCCTTTTCTCTATACACTTAATATAAATATCTGAAGCAACTTTTTTGTTTCAAGCATATTGCCTATAGCAAAGATATTGATATCAAGCATATTGCCTATAGAAAAGATATTGATATCAACTGTATTTATTTCTTTAAAATTATTATTCGGACTCCTTAACTTGATGGGTTTATGTTCTCATAAACTTGTGATAAATTGAAAATGCCATAAGTTGAAAACACATTTAATATGCGTAACCTGTTATGATGCGTTTCTTTTTTTTGTGTGTGGTACTGGGGATTGAACTCAGGGCCATTCTACCTCCGAGCTATACCCCCAGCCCTATTTTTTTTTTAATCTTTATTTTGAAACTGGGTCTCACTAAGTTGCGGAGTGCCTCACTAGGTAGCTGAGGCTGGCCGCGAACCTGGATCCTCCGGTCTCAGCCTCCCGAATGCTGGGATTACAAGCGTGAGCCACCACGTCCGGCTATGATGTGTTTCTTAAATGTCCCCATAAAAGCTTATGTATTGAAGACGTGGTCCCCTATACAATGATGTCCAGAGGTAGGGTTTTGAGGAAGTGATTGGATCACATGAGCTCTGACCTTGTTGGTGGATTAATCCATTTGATGGTTTAATAATTTGAATGGACCACTGAGAGAAGGTAGAAACTATAGGCAGGTGAGGCATGGTTGGAGGAAATAAGTCATTAGGGGTATGCCCTTGGGGACTATATCTTGCCTCTGGACCCCTCCTGGCTTTCTTTTTGCTTCCCAGATGCCATGAGGTGAGCAAATTTCCTCTGCCACATCCTTCTACTGTGATGTTCTTCTTCACCTCATTAGACCACATACTAAAACCTATAAAACTGTGATAAAAAATACACATTCATTCTTTAATCTAATTTTATCAGATATTTTGGTCACAGCAAAGAAAAATGAACACACCTACAAAACATCATACCTTAGCAACATACATTGTAGAAAACCAGTTGTTTTCCTTTATGATGGTGTGGCTGACCTGACTGAGAATTTGTTGCAGGAGAGTACCCTACTGCATTAGCATTTGGCTGAAAAAAGATCAAAATTCAAGATTCAAAGTATGATTTCTCCTGAATGCATATAATTTTTGTACCATTGCAAAGTCAAAACTTTGTTAAATCTGAGACCATCTGTATTTTAATATAAAGCGTTAGCCCTAAAAATTAGCATAGAAAATGTTAGGAGGCTACAAGAATATCTTTTCATTGACTGGCATAAGTTCTAGCTAGTTTCCAGTCATTTTCCCTGCAAATGACTCTTGGGGAAAGGGCATTCAGTATTCATACAGTCTCTTCCTCCCTATCCTACCCTAAGGCTACTTCACCATCCTGAGCTACAAGTCCTTTTCTTCAGGACAATCAATCTGTTTGCAACCAGTAACATTTCCTGTTGGTCTGCAAAATAAATCCTCAAAGTATTTTTGTCTGTGTGTGTGTGTGTGTGTGTGTGTGTGTGTGTGTGTGCGTGCCTGTCTTCTTACCTCTCAGCAAGATAGAACATATGGTTATTTTTCACTGTTGTGCTGCATTTTCTAGCAAACAATTTTTTAAATGAGGCAGGTTGGCACAGGGAAGTCAGGGAGAGCTGCTGTAGTGGCTGCAAAACAAACCCTTTCTGATGCGCTCCGCTCTCCAGGCATCCTTTCCTTTATTCCTCACTCTAACTTTACTAGGTGGTGCTGTTTTATTCCTACTTCAGAATGAGAAAAAGTGATATAAAAGTGGTGATGTTTCAGATCGAATGTAAAACAATAATAAGCAGAGGAAAGAAAATTGAAAAGTTCCCTGTAATTATAATCCTCCTCCCTATCTTGGGCTGAGTTCATGTTTTAACTTGATTCATGAACTTGGCTAAGTCCCTTAACTTTCCAATTTTCCAGTTACTGACTTTTTAAGTAAAAATAACAATATCTTTCCTTTTCATTTCACAGGATCAGATTGACTCCAAAATGTAATAGTAAACATATATTAAATGTAAAATATTTACACATGAACGTTTAAACATCTCTGCTTTTTTTCTACTTTTCCAATTTTGTCTTCTCATGCATACTAGGAAAGAAGTCTAAACATTTTGAATTTGAAATTATTATACCAAATAATCTAGAGCCCTTAAAAGTATCAAGAAATCTCTCTCAGAATTCTTATGATTGCTTCTTATTCCCTATAAAGTAAAAATGACTTTACTCCAGTCATCACTAACATGCACTTTCATTGAAACATTTTTGAAATCAATAGAATTATTTTGACAAAAATTGTTATTCTTGTATTGGACTTTTGAATAGAGATACAGTTATTAATTAGTCTATGTTCAAAACATATTTATAGTCTAATAGAGAATATACATATACATATGTACATACTTACAAGTTAATAAAGCAAATTCTAAAATCAAGTGCTATGGCAATCAGAGATTCATTTGGTCAGGAGTGTACAGCATGGAACTTGGTGGAGAAGAGGAAAGGGAGGAGAGGTAAAGGGATAGGTGTTAGAAGGAAAAATGGAGATAATTTTAAAAATAGGCCATTTTATGACTTGCTCAAAACTATTGCAAAAATTAGATGACTGATCCAATGATTAAATGGTCTGTGCAGGAATTAAGTAATATAGAAATTTATGATATAATTAAAAGAATAAAAATCTGTCATAATTAGAATTTTAACTGAAAAGCAAGACAAAATTTAGGGATTCCAAAGTCTCAAGGAAGCCATCCGATGATGGCTTCCTTGTTTTTAGTTTGAAGAAAGGCTGTAAAGTTCACATTTTTGAGAACTTTGCTATTGAGTGAAACCTGGCCATTTCCCCAGGACTAGGCTATCTCTATTGGTTTTTCTGGCTCTGGGCCGATTCCAGCGGTGTAGATATACACTGGACAGATGGTTACATCAACCCCCAATTGATTACACCTCTTTTAAGACTTGACAAGTTGTCAATTTAACCTTGAAGTTTTGAATAGATACATTACCCTGAACAGAGAAGATGTGTCCATGCTTAACACTCTTACATTCATCCACTTGCTCATTATTTGTTCATCTGAAATAGCCAGCCCTTTTACAGAAGAGCAATGGTGCCTAATTTTTAGTTACATTTCATATCATTGCACACTTTTATTATACTGTAAATTTCCACATTGGAAACAAGTAGTGATACCAAGTTTCTTACTGGGTCCTTGTTTATGGAGTCTAAGAATGAATTTACAGACACCAGGAAACTGAAACTAAGAAGTTTATTTATTTATTTATTTATTTATTTATTTATTTATTTATTTTTTTTTTTTTTGCGGTCCTGGGGATTGAACTCAGGGGCATTCTACCTCCGAGCTACACCCCCAGCCCTATTTTTTATTCTTTATTTTGAAACCAGGTCTCACTAAGTTGCGGAGTGCCTCACTAGGTAGCTGAGGCTGGCCGCGAACCCGGATCCTCTGGTCTCAGCCTCCCGAATGCTGGGATTACAAGCGTGCGCCACCACGCCCGGCCTCTAAGAAGTTTATTTTAAAGGAACAGTCAAACAGAGAAGCAGATCATACTTACCAGCCTTGGCAGAATCCAAAGTCCAGCAAGACCTTCTGACACTATCGGAGTGTAGCCTGGGCCACTTACTGTCAATTGTACACCACCTTTCCCCAAAGTCCACTCAATCTATCAAAGAGAAGTGAGCAGAAAAGTATATCACTCCTGAGAGCCTTGGCCGACTTTGGAATTCAGTGGGACCTTCTGGCATTGCCCAAGTGTAGCCCAGGCCAAGCACCATCAATGACACACTGCCTTTCCCCAAAGTCCACTTGATCTACTAGAGAGTAGCAGGGTTACTACTCCAACATAGGGGAGGAGTCCCAAGAGGGTAGCCAGTATTGGTGCTGAGCATAGGGCTTTATATATGTTTGAAGCCCCTTGTATAGACATTAACAGATGAAGAGTGTTCCCATTTTTCATCTTGTTTTTCTTGACTTCATTAATCTGTCATCCATGGCCTTTATTTCCTTTAATTTTCAGAGCCATAAAACTGTTTATTCTGCATGTTTGTTTGTTCCTTGGTCTAAAAGTAGTAACAGTCTATGATTCTAAGGTTGGGGCACATAGGTCTTTGGTTCTCGATATCTTAGCTCCATTCCATATTTAATTGTTTGTGTTCAGGTCCAATGAATAATACAAAACTAGCTTCCTTCTTAGGAGGTCTGGATTTTGTTTTTCTTAACTTTTATTTTCTTAACCTTTTATTTTTATTTTCTTAACCTGTTTCCTCGCTGTCTACCCAATACCTAATTCCTCAGTAGCTTTTAAGAGTCCATGTGGAAGACATTGGCAGACACAGTGACTCAATTTTCCCTTCCTCCTGCTCTTTGTAATTTATTAACAGGATCTGTTATTAATTGATGCTTATATGTGATCTTCCTTCCCAAATCACAGGTGAGAATATGAGATCCAACTCTTGCCAGACAGAATCTATTATTTCCTTTGACCTTCTTGATTGCTAAAAGTATAAATGTCTTCCTGTTGGTTGGGACAATAAAACTCCCCCTAGGGCAAATATTATTGAGCTATTGAAAAAGATATTCTTTTTCTCTTTGGTATCTAGCAGTTAATATATCTAGCACATTTTTTTTTTTGCCACTTGTAGAGAGTCAGTCTGAGAATAAATTTAAGAGTTGTGGAAGTAGAGACAAGAGACAGAGAGAGGAACAAAGGAGAAAGGAAGAGTAAGAGACAGGAACAAGAAAAGAAGGGAAAGAGAAAAGTGCATGATTTAGCCAAATATATCAACTTTTCACTGCTGTACCTCTTTCTGTTTTGCTTAATTTAGTTTAAACTGTATTTCATTCATTCCAAGATTCTTGGCAAATGTAACGCTGACATCTACTTTAACAATGGAGGCAGAATAATTAACTCACCTTTTTCTTTTCCTGGTAATTATAAAAAGGTGGCATTCGACTGATATTTAGAATCTTAGATAAAGAAACAAAAATGGTGTTTTTTTTTTTGTTGTTGTTGTTGTTTTAGTCTCTCTAGCTACATTTTGGATCAAGATAATTTTAAATCAAATTTGAAAAAATAGTGGAGTTTAGCCAGAGTATGTGTTATGTTTGGCATCTAATTTTTTAAGGGTTTTCTCATGTTTTTGACTTATAAACTTCTGATCAGCCATTATGATTAGTATTTGGATTAGCAGTTAATAAGCAAAACAGTCAAATATGGAAAAGAACAGATATGCTTTAAAAATAAAAATAGTTACACAAATATTGAATGAAATAACACTTAAAAAAGTACCTTGAGAATAAGGAATATAGGAAAAGCCCGAGAATCAAGGAGGAGTTTTATTTATTGCTTTAGATTTGTGTAAATTTTGCCCATTTTATCTTAGTAGTGGAATGATGAACATAAGAGAGAAGGGAAGAAAATGGAGATCTAGGCAAAAAGTAAAAAAGCAGATATTTGCGGTCATGATTATGAGCTCAAAGTTACCATTTGGCTATCTGGGAGAGCTCAACTCTTTGTTGACTTGCAGAGGTCAATAGATGGAGTTGAGGGGACATTGGGTCTTGTAAAATGGAAAGCCATTTTGGAGACAGACTAAGCAGCTTTACAAGTGAGGAACCAACATATATTGCTGGAGATATGTATATTCTGGAAAAGTGGCAAAATACATCACTAATGGGAAGATGATATTAATGATTCTCTAGAATACAGTCATACCAGGTCTGGGTACTTAAAAATCTGATGCTTTTAGGACTCTCTCTAAAACCAGAAAATAAATTTAAGGAGCCAAGAAATGTACCTACATATGAGGAGTTAAGCACAAGGATTAGGAAGCTATGCACCAATCTCACTGAGGGAAAAGTGAGCACAGTTCCTGTTGTCATATGATGAACAAAAGCAAAGATATAAATGGAATGTTACCAAGGCAGAACCCGCACTCAGCAAAATTCAACACAGGGATGGGTAAATTCTCCACAAAGAGTGACTTAGTAAATATGTTAGGTTTTGCAGGCCATGTGCTCTGTGCCCTAACTCCTCAAGTATGGGTCTAATGAGAAAGCAGTCATAGGTAATATATAATGAATATGCATGATTGTGTTCCAATAAAACTTTGCTTACAAAAATATAGAAGTGGTCTATGGACCTACAAAGTACAGCAGATAAAAATACTCCTAAAAACGCTGGGTGGTGCATGCTTATAATCCTAGTACTTGGGGGACTGCGACAGGAGGTTTATAGGTGTGAGACCAGCCTCAGCAACTAGCAAGACTCTCATCAACCTAGCAAGACCTTGTTTTAAAAAACAAAAACAAAACAAAACAAAACAAACAAAAAAACCTCCAAGGTAAAATACCTCTGGGTTCAATCCCTAGTAACACACACACAAACACACACACACACAACACACACACATACACACAACACACATACACACTACTCCTAAGAGGTTAATGTTGGAAAAAATTAATGCTCAAATGGATGACATTTGCTTATTTCCATGATATGAATCCTGTGATGTTGGTACTGTGGCCAATTTTGAACCACCAGTGGTTTAAATATTGACTTGGAAACTTACTGAACATTTAAAACTCAGTATGTGTGAGCATGTACAAGATGGTTATAGGTTTCTCTGTCCCTGCCTTTCACATCTAGTTCCTAAAGTCACATTCATAAAATTATCTACATGTAAGCCTTGGCTTAGGCATACCTCAGCCTCAAGAGTGACAAAATATTTAAACTTAATACTCTTTTTATGTAATGATTTCTTTATTATTTACTTAATATAAATAATAAGATTCTTAGCAATCATCTATATTATCTATTGTTAATGACTGTTAAATAGAATAAGACACTTAGAAATCAGTTGTTACATTTATATTACATATTTATAATACAAATTACTTTATATAATGAGGTATCGACAATCAAAGGGAACTCAGCACAAAGGAGAATATGTTCAAGAAGAAAGCACAGAATGGGCTGAAAGAGAACATAATTACCAAACAAAGAAATGACGAGAAGCAAGCTTGGACTCATTTGGGGATGGATAAAAATTCTAGGTCCAACTAGTCATTATTAGACCATTTTCATAATGAACCTCTTCCAAAAAAAGTCAAAGTGGATATGCACTTGGCGGTAAATGAGTTTAGGAATAAAACAAAGCTGCAAAAGCCTTCTTTTATCCTCTGTCAAATTAGAAAAACCAAGTAGGTCTTTGTTCTTGTAATAGTCTATTTGCTTAAATACATAGACAAGTGGCAGGGGAATCATTTGAATGTTTGCAGGCAGTCAACTGCATTAAAGACTCACAAGAAAACAGGCTGAACTCTGTGTTCAAATTGCCAACTTTATTCTAATTAATAACACTAAATTGTGTAGCTATTCTTGGATTGCTTACCTTTGGAAAATATGAGTGTCGAAGCTGGAGGCTGAAATTAGAGGCAAAATAAAACCATCATCATATGTGAAATTTTCTTTCATAATCCATGTAGTTGTAAAAGGAGATGGAACACTTTCAAGAGTGAGGATATTCTATGGTTTAACTAGTTTGTGATAACCAAAATAATGTATTTCATAGTTGTTTCATAGTCCTACCTGCACATTGGTTTATCCCTCAATAGTCTGTCATGGAACCACCCTTCTTTTCTGTCTAACATGAAACTCTCTTCTTAAGGTTTACGTATAGTTGTGAGTTGTAATATGGGATACATGGTCAGTATTAATTGTTCAGTCTTTAGCTTTTCAACAATGCGTGAAATCTTGAGTGTACAGATAATAAGATACAGTTCCTGTCCTCTAAAATTTATAGTTTTTGCCCTCACTTTCTCTGCATCTTTGTTTCATGGGAGGAGTTTGCTTCAACATTTGAGATAAGTAAGATTATTATGAAGCAGATTAGGATTTTAAACTACAAATAATAAGAATTCCTACATCCACAAAACTTAACAGATTTCTTCATTTACTTTTATTTTGGTACTGGGTATTAAGCAATCCACTTTGGGCTACACCCCCATCCCTTTTGATTTTATTTTGAAACAAGGTCTTGGTAAGTTGCTGAAGCTGTCCTCAAACCTGTAATACTACTGTCTCAGCCTTCCAAGGACTGGGATTACAAGCATATGCTACCATGTCTGGCTCTTCGTTTACTTTTGTATGCCCTGTCTTATCAGAGTACTGGCTCACAGTGAGAAATTAATAAATATATTTTTGAAGGAATTTTGACTAGGTAATTAGGGACTTAAAAAAAACAAAGAATTACTTGATCATGATTGGACAGCTTGAGTACATGCCTTTTCTAAATGAGAGGTATGGTACTATGTAATGGAAAACTGAGGATTTTATCTAATTTTTATGACTCTTTTTCTTGAATTTTCTACATTCAGAGATAAGATGATCAGAGTAATCTGGTACAGAATTGGTAAGTTTTCATGAGGGAAGAGTGAAAGTAGAAAAAGGAGAAGGAGTTCAAACAATGAAGATTTCTTTTAAAAATCTAGTCTCTCCCAACATTTGGGAGACCAGAGGATCCGGGTTCGCGGCCAGCTACCTAGTGAGGCCCTCCGCAACTTAGTGAGACCCTGTTTCAAAATAAAGAATAAAAAATGGGGCTGGGGTTATTCAGAGGTCGAATGCTCCTGAGTTCAATCCCCAGTACCAGAAAAAAATATCTAGTCTCTGAAGAGGTCAACTCTACTGTCTTTCATGAACTGTTTGGAGGTATGCACCAGCCAAACCCTCATCATTCATTTACAGAGCAGAAGCCCAGGTACCTGCCTTTGTTCTACATCATTCTAGGTTTTTGTCCATAATCAACTAGGCCAATCTTATTTTCTTGGATTTGGGAACTAGAACTCAGGAATGATTAATAAGTCTCTGCAACCAGCTGGAAATGGAATGTGTAAAAACTGCAAGCCATGAAAGCCTTTCTGAACCAAGTAGACTGTCAAGCAGACAGTGAAGGTTTGCAGGAAGAGAAAGAAGCAGGCATGCAGAGAGAAGCAAAGAAAAACACCAGGAGAGAGAGCACCACTAGGTTCTGGGAGGGTTTGGGTTCCTCACACAGGCCTTCCTCAAGGCAAGTCTAGGGCCTTTTCATAAGTCCTGAGATGCCATTTTCTTTTTACTTTAGTTAGCCTTACTTGTTTTTTTTTTTTTTTTGCGGTACTGGGGATTGAACTCAGGGGCATCTACCCTCGAGCTATACCCCCAGCCCCATTTTTTATTCTTTATTTTGAAACCGAGTCTCACTAAGTTGCGGAGTGCCTCACTAGGGAGCTGAGGCTGGCCGCGAACCCGGATCCTTCGGTCTCAACCTCCCAAATGCTGGGATTACAAGCATGCGCCACCACGCCCAGCTGCCTTACTTGGTTTTTATCAAGGTAATATCTGTTTTTTATTGCAAACTTTTATTACAAAGTTGCAACTTACATTGTTTTGTAAATTATCTCCTTCATGTCTTTGCTCATACATTACCTTTTCCATGAAATCAACTTAATAGCCCATTTAAAATTCTAATCACACTCCCCTTCCTGTTCAGGGCTGAATTGTTTCCCATCCTTCTCACTTATATGTATAGTCCTAATCCCTAGTGTCTCAGAATGTGATTGTATTTGGAGGTAGAATCTTTAATGAGGTAATAAGGGGGAGATGAGGACATTAGTGTGGGCCTGACACCATGTGACTGGTGTCCTTTAAGATGAGAAAGTATTGACAGAGGGGTGCAGAAGGAAGACCAGGTGAAAATACAGGAGAAGACACCATCCGCATATCAAGGAGAGAGGCCTGGGACACATCTTTCTATCATGTCCCTGTCCATCAGAAGATAGACACATCAACACTTGATTGTGTTTCAGAACTGTGAGGTAATCTTCACTTTTGTTTAACCATCCAGTCTATGGTACTTGGTTAATGGCATCCATAGCAAGCTACAATACCACCCCACACCAACCTCCTGAGCTTGTACTAACTGTTCTCTCACTTTTATTTCTCTCCTATTATTAGGATGTAAATTAATGAGGGAAGGGAGTTTTGCCTATATTATTTATTGATATTTTTCTCAGTGCTTTGAATGACATTAAATTCATAATACACATAAATAAAAAATTTTGTTAATGTATTATAATGTTTCACAATAAGTGACAGAGTGAAAATCTTTGGGTAACCCTAGATAACTTAATTTATTAGAATCATAATTATGCTATATGTAAAAATGAAATGTCTAGACTCTTTAAAATAGAAACTAGAAAATTCCATAATTCTGTGAAAGGATGAATATTCAGGTTTTACCTTTTGTCTACAAGGGAGACTCTTAGCCTTTGTACTTTTAAGTCCATCAGTGAAGTTCTGTGGACCCAGAGATTTTGTTTCTTTTAATTTTTTGTAAACACCCAAGAGTCCTTACCCTGGCTTTTAGAAATTTATCAGAGAGCTTTTTACATTATGATTTGGGAATAAAATAAATGTGGCCACATTTAAATTCTCTATTTGCAAAAGTTAATGGCAGGCTGAAAATTCCTATAAGCTTTTGTAAAATTTTATTTTTTCTTTACTGAGCATTGATTATAGGGGCATTCTACCACTGAACTACATCCCTCATTCTTTTATTTTTATATTTTTTAAAATTTTGAGACAAGGTCTTACTAAATTTCCCAGGCTGGCCTCAAAGTTGTAATCCTCCTGCCTCAGGCTCCAGAGTGGCTGGGATTACAGGTCTGAGCAAAAATTCACTTTTTTATGAAGAAAAAATATAATAATATTTGTGAAAAGGAATGGCTATTATATTAAAATTGGTTTCATAAAATTATATAATTTTCCAGTCAGCCTCAATGGAGTTCCTTTCATTCTGTGAATTTACTAGTCCGCAGACATCTCTTTTAACTTAATCCAACCTCTGTTTTGGAAGGAGTTACAAATTGCTTTGCAAGGTTAGTTCAAATTTTATTATTCATTTTATCCTTGACCCCAGTGGTTAAAACTATTAACTAAAGTAGTGTTAATTGTGGTGGTGTTTTTTGATTTAGACACTTGTCCACCAGGAATTGGACTGAGACCAACTCATTTCATTCTGGCCACTGAGCAGACATCAAACTGTAATGATTTTTGGTCACTGTTCAAGAGTTTACATTAATATAAAGGGCACACAGGGTGCAACTCAATCATAAATACCACCCTATACATTTAGGTAGACATTTATGTACTAAACTGTGTGAAGTAATGAGGAAAATTATGACTATATTTTAATATTTTGCAACTGAGTATGAAGCATCAGGATGAGTTGTTTTGATATATGTTTTTTCATCATGTAAAATAATAGTGTATATAAAATCTTTATGAAGAAGTGAGAAAATATTTGATGCAATAATTATTTGATTAGCTAATATTCCTTAGGTACTACAGAGGGAATATGTAGGAACTCAAAGTAAGTAAAGTGTGATCTTGGCTCTCAAGGGTTTTATGGTTTCATGAAAGGAATGAGATAAGTAAATGGATAATAAATGGCAGATTTAAGATAATGGATAATATTTGAGTACTTACTTGTTCCAGGCACTCTTCTGAGAGCTTTATGTACATATATATTATGCCAATTGAAACTTTTAAGCATATTTCCAGTATTGGTTTATAGGTAAGAGAATTAAGTCATAGAAAGTTAAAGCATCTTTCCAAGTTCATGATGTTAATAAGTAAACATGTTTGCAGTTGAACTTATGACTTTGGTTCTTGTATTCTACTATGAACCCTTTTATTTTGCCTTTAGGGTAAATTCCTTAAGAATGATGTAAACACACGAAAAGAGCCCCACACTCTATAGATTAATTTAATAGCACACATATGGCAGAAGTCACATCTGTGCTAGGGGAACCCAGAAAGCTTTTTGGGAAGGTGGCACTTGGAATACTCATGTACTTGGAAACCTAGAATGAGGCATCATTCTCAGGTAGAGAGACCATGTCTCAGACTGGCTAGTTTGTCATCAAATCTTTTTGTACATAGAACTAGGCTACTTTTTTCATCCTTTCTTGTAAGTATATTATCTGAGTTCTACCCAGAGAAATGTATGGTTGATTCTACATAAGATTTTTCAACTTTATAATGGGATAAAAGTGATAAGCATTTTGGAAAATTAATACTTTGAATTTTGACTCTTTTCTGATTTAGCACCATGTGGTACATTATGTCTTGTAATGTTGGACAGTGTTCAGCCATTGTGTGGTGAACAACTGATACTCTATAGTGTACTATGTTGATGAGCTACACTGTTCTGTTGGCCAGGTGTATAGCATGAATTGTTGACTTAGCAGAGTCTGAATATGATGTTTAATGACATTTAACTCTATCTATCTATCTATCTATCTATCTATCTATCTATCTATCTATCTATCTATCTATCATCTCTCTATCATCTATATCTATCATCTATTTATCTATTTATGTATAATGTATAGTGCAGACATAGTAGGATTGCTATAATTTCTACAGACTTTCAGGCGAGGCCTATAAAACTTCCCATATATGATTTTTTTTCTTGCTTGTTGTAGATGAGTCATAATCTGAGATTAAGATGTTAGATTATATTCACAGTATGGAGGAGGCCTGGCTTCCTGAGTCACAGCTTGAAGGAGAGCCAACTACCTAGTAGGAAACCCATTTTAGGCAATTTTGAATGAGAAATAAATGTTTATTCTGGTAAGCAATTGAAATTTTGATGTTTGTGGAGTATGGAATTTAGCCGATCTTCATGAATACAGGAAATTCAAGAAGCAGAGTATCATATAAGGATAATAGATAAAATTGCCTTTTGACCAGTGGAAGAGAAGTGTAATATTAGGTTCTAAAGCCAAGAAGGGAGGTAAAAATTGTGTGTGGGAAAACTATCTTTTAAATTCCCTATACAATTTAATATATGCAACAGAGCACAGTATAAAGCATAGTACATATAATTGACTACATTAAAACCTATATAAGATTATATCAATTCTTCTCATTATTGCATTGTTTATGTTTTCTATTTTCCATTAATTATTCAACTTCTTTATTTAGGATATTGAAGAAACCATTACCTTTTACATGTGTGGGCACCTGAATCATATGTTCCACTTATTTAATGGAAAAGAAACCTAATCTTTCTAAAGTGTTTGGCAAGGTGTGTTGGCTGTTTCAGCCTAGATTTCTGCCATTGCCATGGGCATACTTGAATGATGTGATTTCCTGAGACTGAGAGGCACTTCATTATCTTTCAAGGAAAACAGTCTTTATGTGCCGAGGACTTGGGTTTGAATCCCAGTTCTTCTTTTGTCCTACTTGTGCTATAGATCTTGGGTAGTTTATTTTACTTTTCTGAACTTACGTTTTACAATTAGTAAATTGGAGAAAAAAACACAGACATCGTAAGAGTAGTTACCATTGTATGTGCTTCTGGCATACCTTTATTTATTTATTTATTTATTTTAATTTATTATTGTAGTAATTCGTGCAATATAGCATACATCTTTGTTAAGTACAAGTTGTTAACAACATATTTGCACACAATTCTCATTTGACCCCTTCCCCAATCCCCACCCCATTCCCTCCCCCTCCCTCCCCTTCAGGTTCACTTCAGTGAGTGACCTTGATATGATTGTGTAAGTACATCATGTGCTTTAGGGCGTCCCTCTGCCCTATGCATCCACTACAATTAAATCAACTACCTTTAACTGAATTCACTCCATCTATTTTAAGATTAATCACTTATACAAAACTGACCCTTCCAAGGTAATAGGTACATTAACCAAAGTTTTAACTTGCATTTGTAGCAACCCAAGTAATTAGTTAAGAAAGATGATATAATCTTCATTGACAAAAGAGGGTAAATGACTTACCTTACTATATTCTACATTATTTAGTGACAAATCTGGTACTAAAACAACAATTAGCAATTATTGAGAACTTACAATTTGTCTGGCACTTTTCACAGGTTAACTAATTTCCTACTCATAACAGCTCTGTGAATTAAGTACTATTATTATCACCAAATCATACATGAGTAAAAGGAGGCACAAAGAGGTTTGAGTAGCTTGCCAAGGTAAAATAACTACTAACTAGTGGATTTTTATTTGAACTCAAAAGTCTACAGGTCTAAACCTTTCTCCTGTGCTGATTTTCATTAAAGTATGTGATATTTGGTTCAGTGACTAATACACAAGCTACTAAGTGGGCAACATTGTTCTTGGACAGTTCAGGAAGCTGAGGAGATCAACATAACTAAAAATCCTGTTATTGTTATGAGTAGAAAATGTAACTCAGAAGGTATAGTAGGCATACATATTAAAGATCTTAAATGCCATGTTATTCATGTTTAAACATAAAACATTCTTATTTCATTTTTAAAGGCATGAACTTAAAAATGAACAAGTTACATTACATATAAAAGCATTGAATTCTAGGACTACAACGTAAAAATAAGATAAGGTTGCAAGTGAAACTTTACCGGAAAATTTTTCTTACTATGTCATAGAATAAATTTTAGTTTTTGGATAAAACCTATGAAAGCACCAGCAAAAATAGATCATTTAAATTGTCAAATTTAAATTTCTGATGTGATAATTTTTGCTTTATATTGAATATTTATACTATGAAATCTGTAACTATATAATATATACCTTCTAGTGAGATTATTTTAGGTTCGTTTATACATTATCCTTTGGTAGGAATAAGTAATTTTTCTGTAACCCTGCAACTACCTTTTTTAGCTTTGGTTGAGTTCTGAAGTGGTTTAGAAAATATACTATCACTGATTTTATATTTAGTGATTTCCACATAAAATTAATTCATTTTAAAAGTTAAAGTTTATATCATTTTCCAGCTGACACTGTGGTCTTAACCTAGGACTTAAAAACGAGTCTGTTCTTCTACACACACACACACACACACACACACACACACACACTTCATTTGTTGTGTTGTAATTCTACATCATACTGAGATAGAGTGATAGGAATGTACATGCATACAACTCTTGGAGCATTTCCCTCTGGGTCCTACCCCCTTCCCTCCCTCATATAAGAAAGATAGACTCTACCGCTGGAATTTAACTGACATATTTGATTGTGAACCTGTAGTCATAGTTCTGTATAAAGACAACAGTATCATCACAGAACCAATTATGTTGATAATAAATGTCTTATTTTTTAAAAAATGACCTCTGTAATTCTCTTGTGTTTTATTTTTAATCGATTTACTCATGAATAATAACTAATATTTTCTGATTTATTTAAATACATAATATAAAATAGCTATATTTTATATAAAGTATCCAAATGAAATCTACTTCTATACTCATACATAATCTCATCCTAATATCTTGTGCTAATATGTATTATGGAAAAACCTTGATTTTCAACAATCTGCCATCTAACTAGTGTGGTTATTAGTTATGGGCCAATGAGCATATTCAAAGAGAAACTGAATCACTGTAGTATTCTAATTTTAATTCTTTTGGAAAGATACTGAGGAATGGTATAGTTGGGTCAGGTGTTCACCGACAGATGAATGAATAAATAAAATGTGGAGTTTTGCTCAGCCAGAAAGAACAAAGTCATATCATTTGCTGGAAAATGAATGGAACTAGAACATGTTATACAAAATGAGATCACCCCGTCTCAGAAAATCAAGGGCTACAAATTTTCTCTCATATGTGGAAGCTAGAGAGAATATAGGCAACAAAAGGGACTTCATTAAAATGAGAAGAATGACCAGTAGAACAGTGGAAGTGGGTTGGGGGAGGAAGGAAAGGACAGAGAAAATGATGCTCAAGGAAGGAAACAGCTCAAATAATGTTACATTTGTATGAGAATGTATCACTAGCAATCACACTGGCATGAATGGGAGGGAGGGGAAATAGATGGGGTACAGAGGGAACTGCAGTAAGAGATGCTGTGCTCATATATAAATGTATCACTTTGAATTTCACTACTATACATAACTACAATGCACCAATAAAACTGTAAGATTTAAAAAAGAGAGTCTGGATAAGCTTTTGCCTCAATGAAATTCAATTCAAATGCTTGCTATTATGTTCAAAACAGTCGTGTTAGAAGTGGCTTGGAAATATTTATATGGGTTGTGCTTGTTGGTAACAATTTGGAGAGAAGATGAAGTTAGAAGATTAGTTTTTGCAAAACATTGTTTTTGCATAGCAATTCTGCTCTTTATTTAGATTACAAATTGGTAGTGTTGGGATGGGAATCAGTGAAGAAATTATGGCAGGGGCTATACAACCACCTACTTTTGGCAGTGCCACAATTAGAGAATACAAAAATAATCAAGACACTAGTTTGTGTGTGTGTGTGTGTTCTCTAATCTGCTGATGGGTGCAAATATAGATGACTTACTTTAAGATTGTGAGAGAATAATGAAGGTATAAACTGAATACCTAAATTAGCACAGAGAGAATGATTCTGACTTGTGGGTTACGACAGGTATCACTGAAAAAGTAATATCTGAGTCTTAAAGCATAAACAAGACTTCAAAAGATGGAGAGAAGAAAGATCTTCCAAACACAAGCGAAGCATGAACAGAGACATAAAGTCAGGACATCATATGATTTTACCAGACTGAGTCATCTCTTATAACTAAATACTGATATGGAGTTAAGGGTGAGGAGTGGTGGAAGTTAAAGTTACAGGAGGCAACAGTTTGATGGTAAAAGCCTGAAGTGCCATTCTGATATGGATATGTATTTTTGATGTGGTCATCAAAACACTCCTTTTTAAACATAAGAACCCCCTTTTTTGGTTTCAGAGATAATTTAGCTGGAGCTAGCCCATGGTCAGTCTTGAACAGAGTTCTTTCTTTAGAATGTGCAGTGTGTGAGTAAACTAGCTCTGCTATGCAAACTCTCTTTTGTCCATAGGTAAAGACATAAAGGGTTCAGAATCCTCAGCATCTGGAATGTTGGAGTCTGTGGCAAAACTGAAAGCAATGTGGGTGACATTTGAAAGAGGACATAAAATTACAAAATGGAATCAAGGATTTTGAACCAAGGGCAAATAATGAGTTTTGGCAAGTCAGAGTGTGGGTATGGTGAGGAGTGCAGGTCCTGAATCACTGCTTATTTGTCATCTGTGATTTGCTTTTAAAAGCTTACAGTGACTAGATGCAACGTCAAATTAGGAGAGTCTACTCCCATCACCAAAACAAGTCAGAGTTACAACTGAAATAGCCAGAGAAGAGGAAATAGTTGAACATCTAAAATTTTGCTTCCTCCTATTTTTCCTTGGGATTGTTGGCTCTTGCTTATTTATCTGCAGGAGGAATGAGTTGCACGGAGTCAGGTTCAACACTTGTGTTGTTTAAGGGAAAGGAGAAGACACAGAGATTTGGTGTCAGGTTCAGTGTATGCTGTTGTTATATTACATTCATTCTTATCGTTTATCTGATTCTTCTCAAGTGCTGGACAATTAGGGTAGAATTTGAAGATTCATATTTATATTAATATGAACAAAGCTATTTCCTTTTTCAAGAACAAATTTTCTTAGTGGGTAGACAAAGAAACACTATTTATACAAGGTAAGTGAAAAGGAACTACAGTTTCCATGGAGCCAAAGAGAATGCAAAGTGGAGAGGCAGACACTAAAGATACATGATTTTCATGCTTTTGCATAGGATTAACCTCTCTTTCCTCTACCCCAGATCAAATCTAGTCATCGTTTGTTGTAGCCTCATCTCACCCCAGTGTCACCTTCCTCATCTACGAAGCTCAGAGTCAGAGCTCTTTCCCCTAACACTAATCCTCACCTGCTTCCTGCATGCATATTTCAGGGGCACAAGATCATCACTTGAGTAAGTGGGTTCTAGTTTATATAAATGAGTGCTCTGAGTAATTGTATAGATGCAGTCCTCGCAAAAAATTTGGGTGGGACTCCAATGGGGTGTGTTTGCTTTGGAATGACTATCTTCTTTTTAAAAAAGTCAGTAGAAAAAGAACATGAAAAAAAAAAGAATATGAAACATAGTTGAGGCTCAGTAAATACTTATAGTTTAGGCTAGTTTCTTCTTAAGTAATTTATAGAATAAAATTTCTACAGAGGAAAATGCATGGTTTGTCTAATTGTTCTGCAGTGGAGAGATGAACTTGTAATAGCATGAGCATGTGGTCTACAAGAACAAAATAAAAATATTATCTTGAAACTGATTTGTAAAACAGCTATTTCCCAGGGCCTTGCAGGATGTAGGCCAAATTTTAGCCTTATATAGTTCTGTGGAAAAGCTCTTTAATCTGTGAGGGCTGAAACACGATATTTCAGGTCAAAGATTTGCAATTTTGATATTCACAAAGGTGACTTTCATTGCCAATACCTTTGGTATACTATAGGGAAAAATCATTGTATTCTCTCTTGTAAACACCATGGTGATGAACTGGTGTATGTTGAAATTCTACACTATTATTCTGGGAAAGACAAACCAACAGATAATAGGAAACAAATTGAAATAAATATTTATTTTCCTTAATCTCTCAAATTTTTAAACCTTATCTGTGATGTATGAGGATTCCTCTCTCCATCAAACCATTTGTTAATATTTTAAGCCTTCCTTGTAGCTAGTACTTTAAAATTATAATTCTAGCCATCAACAACCAATAAAACATCATAGATTCAAGTGAAAATATGAGACATTTATCGCTTGGTAGATAATGACAGCTCTAGCAAGTTCCAATAATTTTATTTTGTGTAGTATATTCCATCAATTCGTTATTTGAAAGGCCTTTCTAACAAGACAGTTTCTTAATTGATATAAAGTTAAGCTTTTCCCATCATAAACTAATTTTCATGGAGTTGTTATTTATTATGAATTATTATACCTATGGTCTTCAATTCATTTATAAAAATATATCAAATGCCATTCAAAAGTCCTTTTATTCCTGTATTATTTTCTTTCCTTCAAAAACTGGACAAGAGAAAATGTGATTACAAATTAAGGGATCAAGGGAAAGCTCATCCTTCATTGTTATATAAATTCCATTTTTATTTTAAGAAACAATAATTTAATACCTTATATAAATAATGTATTTTTGTTGTCTAAGTATTCTAAGTGAGAAATGGACTTACAATTAACATATGGCAGCTCTCTGATTCTTTAATAAATGGAAAGGAGCATTTGCTCAGTGCCGTGAGAGCTCTTTCACAAATTAATTGAGCTCCCTGGGTGGATGCAGCAAAGCCCCATATTCCAAAGGGGGAAAGAGTTTAGTCAGCTCAAAATAATCTAAATTCGTAGGGAATATCTAAGAGTGAACAAGAAGAATACTTCTGAAAGGTGTATTTAGGGACCACTTTACATTTTTCTGTCCTAGACTGGTGACAGAAGGCACCATTTCTGTCCTTTCATTCTGACTTCATATATTATAGAAGTAGTTTTTTTTTTTTTTTTTTTTTTTTTTTTTTCTGTTTCAAGCCCCTGGGCAGATGTCAAAGCTATAGTTCTGCAAAGTTACTTTAATGAGCTCTACAGGATTGTAATAAGAATTTTTTTTGATGACTCTTGTTTGTACTTACATGTAATATTCAACAATGAGAGGTTACATCATGTATAATTTCATTTATCTGACATTCTGGAAAAGACAAAGGTATAGTGAGATCAGTGCTTACCAGAGTTTGGGACATGCTGTGGCTATAAAGGGTAACCCTGAAGAGTATTTTGGAAGTGATGGAACTATTCTGGAACCTGATCATTGGACTGATTACACAAATCTATACCTGTGCTACACTTCTTTGAACTGGACTCAAAATAGCTTAACTTTATGGAATTAAATTTATAAAGTGAAACAAAGTTGACAAAAACAATTTGACTTTTAGTAGTATACTTTAATTTTTGTTCTTAAGGGACAGAATGATATATAAATGATTTATAGGGAGAGCTGATAAAATTTTTTTCAGAATTATTAATTAACTCTTCAATATTTAAATATCTGTTCATTTTATTTATGGCTGAAGGGGTACTATGAAATATTTCTAGAATATAGTCCTTGAAAGATCAGCACAAGAGATCACTGTAGAGTTGGGATCCTTTCATTATATTTATCTTCCAAACATTTATAAAATGAAAAATGAATTTTTCTTTTTGATGATTTTTTCTCAGTATTGAGGAAAATGATATAGTATGATTTCAGCATATTTTGCTATCCATTTTTATGTTTTTGCTAGTCTAGAGGGTACAAGTCTTATATTTTAAGTTATATTTTGATTAATGTCTTCTCTTAGTATGGGAAACCGTAGTTTATTGTTTAGACTTTTGTACTAATAAACAATAAAACATATCACAGAAAAATAATTAAGCAAATATCAATATACTCAAGTGGGCTATGGAAATCAGAGTGTGTTGTTTTTGAGTTCTCAACGAATTGGATAATTCAGCACTTTTTTATGCCTGCCTGCAGAATGTACCTAAAAACTCATCTGTTCCTCGCATAGTTTTGATAAACAATTAAATATTTATGAGGTATTTTATACCATCCTGAAATTAGATGATTTTCAGTAATAAATGGCAACTCTAATGGTGTCTGTTTTTATCCCTTATTAGTCATATAACTTTTCTACTTATACTAAAAGGAATGCTTTCCTTCATCATTTAACATTTATCAGTTTCACCCTCAGATTTTCAGGTTGATAGAAAAATATAGTGAAAGGCAAAAATATTTTTGGATATATACACATCTTTTGAGTATTATGAGGTTACTATAAGAATTTAAAACTTTGAAATTAGAATTGGCTGAACATTCAGATTAAAAATACACATTTCAGGGTTTACATTGGTTGGGGTAAGATTAGGGTAGCTAACTAATGTTGAGATTCTCTCTCTCATTGATTTGTTTACTTGTTTATTTGTTTACTGAAAACCTAGCTCACAAATTTCAGGACCCCAGAATATTCTGAGATGATGGGATTTATCAGTTTCATGTCTTTTGAGGCTATTAGCAGAAATTATTCCTGTAGGTGTTCAGGTGTTAATGGAGGATCATCACAAGGAGAAAGGAATGTTCTTTCCTAATAAGTGGAAGGATGTATTGAATTGGAGGAATTTGCATCATTTGTACATTTAAAGAAACCATCTTAGTTTTCTTTGGACCTCTCTGGCTCACTGTTTACAGTACAATTATTTTAAATTTAATTACATACTTATATAATCAAATTTTTAACTATAGAAGGTTACTCAATGTGGTATATATTTTGAAATGTTTTGGGTTTTTTTTTTAATGAAGGATCTTTAAGGCTTATAAACTTGTGCTTATCACTTATTTTTATTTCTAGAAGTTTAGATCATTGACTGAGCACAGCAAGTTGGGGATAAAAGAGAGAATGTGGTGGGCAGGCTTCTAAGATGACCTGAAGAGTCCATCTCTTCCTTCTGAATGTACCTCAGACCTGTGATTATGATGTGATAGTATTCTTGTTATTATTATCTTATACAGTAAAAGGGCTTCTGAAAATGTAGTTAAGACCCCTAATCATTTGAATTAATCAAAAGGGAGATTTTCCTGCTGTCCTTGAAGAGGCTAACTACCATGTCCTGGACTGCTTATGGGGTGTGTAGGACATGTGACAAGGTGCTGAGGGCAGTTTGTAGAAGTTGAGGGCAGTTCTGGCCTAACTAGCAAGAAAGTGGAGACTTCAGTTCTTATAGCCAAAAGGGACTGAATTCTGCCAATATTAGTAACTTTGTAACAAAATCCTGAACTTAGGAAGAGATCCTTACCCTAGCTGCCACCATCATGGTGGAAACTCTCAGAGGACTCTGCTAAAAGTTAACTTGAGACTCCTGATCTAAGGAAAGTTCATAAAGTAAATTGAATCATCATAAGCAGCTAAATTTATAGTATTTTTTGCATAGCAATAGAAAGTTAATACACAAATGTGGGTCATTTTTAAAAGGAATACTTACAGTAACAAATGTTGATGAAAACTTATGAAAAATGTACTTATTAGTATAAACTAGTACAAGTATAATAAGATACTTCTAAAGGAACATTAAGATCCCTTTGCTTAGTGACACTTGATCAGGCAAGAGGTATGCACTTCCCAGACACACTGGTGAAATTCCCAGGAGGCCAGATCACTAGGTACATTTTTTTCAGTGGTGAGGGATAATTGTTTATGGGTTTGGAAACCCCCTCTTCATTAAAAAGTACAAATGGAGTTATTACATTTTTCAGCACACAGATTTTGGTTATCTAGCTGTGATGAAGTTAAACAATCAATTTTCAAATAAAATATGATTCATACTTTAAATGCCTAGCCATTATTCTTGCTGTTCACAAATTAACTGCATTTATTTTATAAGGAAGTGGTTGCCTAAATTTTAATGCTTATTTATATGATATAGTGCTGTGTATATTTCATGATGTGGATGGGCACAAATATGCAGTAATAAGCCTTAATATTCTAATCGTGAAATCTTTCAAATTAAATTACCTGATGTAGGTGAAATATAATAAATACATGAGTCACAAATACAGCTTTTAAAATTTATCAGCTAAGATGCTTTTTAATTTTGTTTTCCTTTTTTATTGAAGGGTACATATTTTATGAAGTTGTAATATGCCTTCAAATTATTGCTTGAAGTAGTCATCCTTGAATACCTCCTCTAAATGTTTCACCCATGATAAATCCACCGCCTGCCTCCTCATATCTAAGAAACAAAGTGATTTTAAGAGTGATATGTCCTTGATGCTATAATTTTATTTACTAGAGGCACAAAAATGTATTTCAAGATGGGTAAATTAGAAAATTCAATTTGATTGGTTGTTTTATCCTTCTAAACTATTCTCTTCTTTTTCTGATGAAGCACATTATATATCTGCCTGCTCACCCCTGTCTGTCACAAGGCTTACTATATTTCTTATAGGTTGAGTACACTTTCTGACTAATTGGTCAATTTGGGGAATATGGCTATTGGGGACCAATTAAATTGTAGCAAAAGAAGGCCTGTTTCACTTTTAGCCAGAAGCTTTAAGCATTGTGAGTTGCCTGGTGCTTTTGTTGTTTTTAATATGCCATGAGAAGAATGTGTCCGAATAGGCACTGCTGCTTCAGCCTGATCTGAAAATGAAAAAGTCTTGCAGGGTAGAAGTGTATTGTATCCTGGCAGCCAAATGACCAATGACTAATGATTGACATATAAGCCTTTTGTTGTTTTATAAGCTTTTGATGTCTGTTTCCACAACAAAACTGAGGAATATCATCTGAAATTTAATTTTCTTTGAAATGAAAATATGACCATTTTATTTCTCTGATTAGCACTTCAATAGTTTTTTTAAAATTACTTTTATACTAAAGGCAAAAGTCAGCTTTTCTAAAAGATCCTATATTTGGGGCCTTAATGGTGGTCTCTCTCTCTCTCTCTCTCTCTCTCTCTCTCTCTCTCTCTCTCTCTCTCTCTCTCTCCTTCTCTCTCCTTTCTCTCTTCTCATAATCTCTAGCAATCACCTATGTTCTACTAATATTAGTAATTATTTCCTTATGCCCTTCCTGTCCATTGTCTCTGACAATAGGGATAGCATATGAAAAGATCTTATGGTTATATATAATTGTATATATGATTAGTGTATTATTTACTACTTAATTTTCTCTTCATCATAATAGGAGTTGTTTTTCTTTATACCCTATTTCATCCACAGTACCTATTACAATGCTGCTGCACATTAGAAACATATAAATATATGTCAAATGAAGCAAGAAGCAAAATCAGTTCTTTTGATGTGCCATTTTTTAATCCCAAGAGACATCATATTCTGTCTTTAGATTTTTAGTGTCATTATAGAGTTATGATTTCTTAATTTTCTTTTATTTACAAAAACTCAGAACATTCTATAACAAATTGTCTTTTAGATATTACTGAACTGTTTATTAAGTAAAAATATAACAAGTATGTTGCATATTCTTCCTTAATGTTATTTCTCATGGAGCAAGAATTCATTTCACTTTTCTTCGTACTTAAGATTAGTTGAAGGGTTTTCTGTTGCCATAGTAACACTGCTCAGTTTTTAAAGTAGTTTCCTCCATATTTTAAACATTATATTATTTCATTAAAGAAACTTAAGAATTTTGTGGCAAGTAATATTGTTGGTTCCTGATGGCTAAAATACACACAATTTCATATACTTTCTGCATGTATTTAAATTTGACTTTTAAATTATACTTATTTTAATATTACTCCACTTTCTTTGTGTTTTGAGCTTTATGTGTTCTGATTTATAGTCAGTCTTTATTCTTTTTTAAGTTTATTTTTCTCAGTATGTGTTCTTAAATAAAAAAGCATTGCTTTAATCCATCAAATTTAGGTTTTAGCTATTAAACCTGAAAAGAAACATGACATAGTAAAAGGTGGGTTTAGAAAATATCAGAAGGCAATTCTATAAGGCATACTTAGAATTCCAATGCAATAGCCCAAAGATGAGAGGACCTGTGTTTAAGGCATTTAGTGGACTATTGTTTTGAGAAAGTTTAATGTGTAGGGCATGGTGGCACATTCCTGTTATCTCCATCCTTGTGAGGCTGAGACAAGAAGATTGCGTAGCCTCAACAACTAAGTTTGAGCCTAGCTTCAACAATTTAGTGAGACCCTCAGCAATTTAGTAAGACTCTGTTTCAAAATTAAAAAAAAAATGGCTGGGAGTATATCTTAGAGGTAGAATACCTTTGGGTTCAATTCCCAATACTAATCAGTTAGTCAATCAATCAATCAATATGTAATCAATCCATTGATTAATGTGGAAAAGATGGAGGGATGAACATTTTCTTTTCCATGTTGGGAAAAGAAAATAAGTAAGGGAAGCTAAGTAAATATAGCTACTGCTGTATGTATTTTTAGCTGACATATATATGAGAACAAAAAGAAAATGTTGTAGAGGGGACATAAAGTAACGGGTATAGTTGTGGTATAGATGATTCCACAAGGTAGTTTTTAGGGTGTTTTTATCTATTGCTCATCGTCAATACTATATCTTGACAGAATGCTTGGCATAAACTCATAAAGTGTGTTTCCCAAGTTGTGTAGCTGATTTTCTGTGTATTTGGTATTTCGATTTTGATTCTGACAAGTCATGTTTTCTTGCTTTGACACTTCATAGAGATGTGGAGGGTCACCAGCTCCCAAAAATGAACTGATTCATAAGGAGCCTCTTCCATAGATTTTCATACCTGGAAATACTTGTTCATTTGTTTAGTACTTTAGTTTAAGCTAAATGTAAAATAACACCTTCTTCTTCCCACAAGTCATATTATAATTTAAATATGGTCTTTATATTTTTACCTTCTTGGGTGAATGAGTTTTTGAGACTTCCTTGGAAGTGAAGCAACTGCAAAAATCGAGTTTGGAGAAAGGAGTGAAAGAAGAAGTTAAAAAACTAAAAGGTGAGTAAAAGGTCCATAAACTATTTTATTTTCTTGGAATAATGAATAAATTTTAAGTTTTTGGAAATGAAGAAACCAAAGGGGGAAAAAAAAGGAGAAAATTGTTAGTATAAGCCTCCAAGGGAACAAATTTATCATTTTGGCTACACATTTAGATTTTGTAGAAGAAAAGAGTAGTGTGTGCTGACAGAGCTCACACACTATGATAGATGATATCACATCCATTCTCTGTTTTGCGAGGCATTTGTGTCAGGAAATCTATTGTTCCCTGCAATTAGTGCCTTGTGTGCTCTAATTAACTTAATGCCCATCAATTAGCAGGTATTGTTCACAGCCTAAAAAGCAAATTTCAGTAAATTGCATATATAAATGCTAGGTTATGAAGTAGTTCTTTCTAACCTAATGGTATTGACTTGAATACTGTTGATGGTAATGATAATAAATTCTAAAAATTTATTTTGTGCACAATATGTAACAGGTACAATGCCTTCCCAACTTAGCAAATCAATGAAGTAAATATTAAGCCCCAGTTTTGCAGCTGTGGAGACTGAAGCACAATCAAGTTTTTCGACCTTTTGTAAAAAATCATAAATATTATAAAAATATTTTTTAGAGATTTGGGTCCACTTTTATTATGCCTTTTCTGTTATGTCAAATTGCCTCCTTAAAAACACAATTAACAAATTTTATTTGAGGAAAATGGTAAAGAGAATGATAGTAAGCCTGTTTGACGCATAATGCTTTTAGAACACTAAAAATGGGTTATCTAAATTATAGTACTTGGTAGTGGTTCATAGAATTTTATATCATGTGATATTTGAAACTAAGAAGTCAAAAGTCACTAAAAATGTAGGCTCAAATAATGTTCTTTTGATAAGAATGGAAACTGTCCTCTTTAAAGGATATTATTTGGGAGATTAAGAACAATAGCATACAATAGAAATGTGAAGTAATTTGCTATAGACTTGTGAAACTGAAAAATTATTTTACAGTGCATAGATTCCATAGATTGGAGTACATATAGTTGGAACTTTTTATAGGAGACGCAAAGCTTTCTGATTCTATGGTTTTGGTGATGTGCACAGAGGACAGGTTAGTATGGACTAAGTGACACTTTACTAGTGAGGTAGCCTTGTCCAACTATGGAAAATTCAGGAGCTTTGGAATAAAATATATGTGCATATACTATTTACAAGATATGGAACTTTAGAAAATTTACTAAGTCTCTCTGGACTTCAATCTCTTTGAATGATGCTCAATGTATCAAATAATACTTCATGCATGAATTAGGTAAGAACTTACATAGATAAACTGGGTAATTAATTACCTAAACAAAAACCAAGACTATCACCTGTGGATAAGTGCACTTAAAAAGTTAGTTATTCTCTGTCATGTGGTTGAGCACATACCAGATGTATAGAGAGGTTCTACTGAAGCATTTCTGAACACAAGTACTGGTGTTGAACACTGGCGTTACTTACTTCCTGAGAGAGAGAAATTGTTGAAGATATTTAGGTCAAAAGTTGAAAACACTACCCTGGCTTTCAGCATGAATTTTACTGTTCATTGGAATATTATATTAATTTCTAATTTAGGTATTTCAATAAAGTAGGAAAATCATATCTATAATTTGCTTCTAATTGCCAGGTATAGTGGTGCACACCTGTAATTCCAGTACTTGGGAGGCTAAAACAGGAGAATTGCAGGTTCAAGGATCTCCTCAGCCATTTAGTGAGGAGATCCTATTATCAAAATAAAAAATAAAAAAGGGCTCAGGGTGTATCTTGAATGTAGATCACCCCTGAGTTCAATCCCCAGTACCAAAAAAAAAAAAAAAAAAAAAAAAAATCTAATTGCTTGAATGTTGTGACCATATAACTTTAAAAAATATTCTACAGTGGAAAAACTTCAGACAGTTATTTTAGGCTTATGAAAACACCAGTAGATAATCTATAATCAAGAACCTTTAAATTTAGGTAGAAAAAAAGATTTCTGGAGATAAAAGTACATTTATTGATCACTAATATGAAGACAATTTTCTATACAGAATATTGAAATGATATTGTGAAAACAGAAAAATTTTTCTAAGCACTAATTCTTTGCAGGCATTGTGTTAGTACATTACAGGATTATCATACTTAATCGATTAGTTAAATTTATTGCTTTGAAGCCTCTTTCTTTCTCTCTCATTTTTAAATTACTGAGGATTGATCCCAGGGATGCTCTACCACTGAACTACATCCCCAGCCCTTTTTATTTTATTTTATTTTTTTATTTTAAGACAAGGTATCACTAAGTTGCTGAGACAGGCCTCAAACTTGCTATCCTGCCTCAGTCTGAAACCATTGTCTTAAAATTCCCTGCAGTGGCTGTACAGATTCATATCAATGTGACTAGAATGAATTTTTTAAGAGTAAAGAAAAGAAAAATACAAAAAGATTGCTGTGTTTTCAGAGTTCCTTAGTATTTTAAAATTCTTTATTTAAATGTTTATGTCTAGCCCCAAATTTCAGAAGTACTTTTGTTTGGCTGCATAAAGACAAAACTATGCCAGGAATAGATTAGACGCCATTACCCATTTTGGAAATCCTTTATACCAGGTATATTTCCTTGATGCTCATGCGTAACTTCCATTAGCATTAATGAGAGTTGCATTCATGCATGGAGTAGAGAATAGATCCATTATCTCTAAAGGGCAGTTTCCTTCTTAATACATTGCTCAAGTTTTATTACATGTTTCCCTTTGTTTATATTACAGAGTCTCACTTCTTTATTTATAGAAAGAGGCTTATAACTGTGCGATTGAAAACCTTTGTTGGAAGGTTCTTTAGGAGAGTTTTTAGGCCAGGAAAGTGTGAAACTAAGATCTTTTGAAGTTTCTGTTCTTATAAAACTGCTAACATCCTGGATTCATTTGGAACCAATAAAATAATTCAGATTTAAATCAAACAATCATTGTGGTAGTTACTGAGTTAATTGTTGATACTTGTAGTCATTTTCAAAACTACTAGAATTTCCTGAGCAACTTAGTTTGGAAGGTAAAGGAAGCTATCAGTAAAAACAGGTATTTCTATAATTTTGGGCCAAGTTATACAGAATCAACCAATATATTTTTTATTTCTTTTCATATAGGTTAAGAGTATGTACAAAAATCAAGGAAAGGAATGAAATGTTTTTGACAGTTGTTATATAGGCAGACTTAAATAATGGAAGAAACTAATTGTAAAGAAGATTGTATAGTTACCTCCTATGTTCTTCTATTTCCAAATGGATTTTCTCTTAGACATTCTCTCATCATTGGTGTGGATGATGTAATAAATGAGCCAGCTTCCAACAAGATAATTCTTTATTGATATAAACAGTAAAATGTTGATCCTTTTCTATCTCATGTGGTAAACAAAGCCATATTGAGCCAATTAAGTACCACTCACACATATAATGTCACTTCTATATTACTTGTTATAAGATATTAATAAAACACAGCTTGTTGATTATTACTTTATAATAATTAATGTGTAAGTGGTATTTCCATGTAAGCAATTAGAGTGTCTAAAGAAATATCCCACCCCCTCTTAAATTGATGGCTGAACAACACAGAATGAAACTATCAATGCTACCTAAGAAAGTGATTGTAGAGATTTTTCTGTTGCTAAAATACTTGGCAAAATACTAATAATAACCAATATGTTGATTTGACAGTGTCCCATCTGCATTATGATACTTGAGATTGAACTTAGGGCCATTCTACCTTTGAGCTACACCTCCAGCCCTTTTTATTATTTATTTTGAAACAGGTCTTCACTAAATTGCTGAAGCTGTCCTCAAACCTGAGATCCTCCTGTCTTAGCCTCTCAGGTATTGGGATTACAGGCAAGAGTATGCCACCAAGTGTTTCTCTGACTGATTGCCTTTCTCAGGAGGCTAGAGTTCTGGAGTACTGCCACTGGATCACTTTCTCCTATTGTATAACACAGGATAGTGCTTGAATCTTTCATATTGCTTTCCATGCCATTCTCTCCTATGGATCCTATGATATAGGTCCCAGGTCACCTTTTCACCAAATTTCCACAATTTTCTCATTGCCATATTTCATCCCTACGTGACTCTGTTTATATCCCAATCTCTATTTCCTTACATTGTGCTCTCTGGAGCTCCCACTTTAGTCAGATATTTTAATGGTTATTTTTTTTTTTTTTTAATCTGGGCTTCTCTGCAATAATCCTGGGTCATGCCACTAATTCTAATGGATGTGATATAAATGAAAGTAATACACAGGACTTCTTGTGTGGCTGCTTAGAGATCTGACACAGCTGCAAGGGCTTCTGTCCTGAGGCATGAGACTTTCCTTATTTTAGCTTGAATGTACATGTAATTGCTGGGTTAGGTTTCATCTGGATAAGAGGTGAATTGTGCATGGAAAATATGTACCAAGAGAGCAGAGAACAAATATGAGAAATTGACTATGCCAATAACATTTTTGATTATCACCAAAATTGTTTTAAATGAGCTATAAATAAGCAGATAAAAAAATTCAGTTGCTTATATAATGGTTATCTTTGTTATGTGCAGGAAAAAATGTATACTGACTGATATACCTCCATAAGCTTTTTCTTCAGTTTGCTTGTGATCAGTACATGTCAAATGTGCTTTCTTTTGCTTAGGCTAAGCCCTGAAAGACACCATGATTTTTTCACAGTCTTCTGCTAATATATCAGCAATCCTTGAGGCTCCGCCATTAAAACCTGAGCAGAATCTGACTACTTCTGACCAGTTTACTCTACTGTTATCTTGATCCAAGGGACAAATAAATGGATTGGGTTACTTATCTTTTCAAAGAACAACATTTGATTTTATTGCCTTTCTCTACACTTTTCTGTTTTAAATTTTATTCATTTTTGCTCTTTGTTATTTCCTTCCATTCTGTCACATTGAGTTTATTATTTACCTCTGATTTGTGCAATTTATGAAAGTGGGAACTTAGTTTTCTAATTTTGCATCTTCTTTCTTAAAGTGAGTATTTTATGCCATAATTTTCACTCTAACCACTGCTTTGCTCAAATTTTGATATATTGATATATTATATTTTCATTTTCATTTAGCATTAAATTATACTTTAATGTCCCTTGAGGGGCTCTGTTTATTTAGAATGTGCAGTTTAACTGCTAAATATTTGGAGACTTTCCTGAGATGTTCTTGTTATTGATGCCTACTTTCTTTTCATCCTGATGGTTCCAGTTGTAGGTAAATGGAGTAAACACACATCCCTCTGTCTCTCACACTGAGTGAGCTGAAACACCTGGACTTAATGCAAGAAGAGGCAATTTGAGGACTCTGAAAGAGTAGCAAGCAATAATAACAACAAAGAAAAAAAAAAGAAACAAAAAAAGCCCCGAATTTTTACTATAATAGTAGTGGTTTATTATTTTTTCCTGTTATTTTCTAACCTGGAATCAAGGTGATCTGAAACCTAGAAGAAGATTTCAGCAAAGACATAGAAAGCTCCACCTCTTTGTCTTGGTTAGTGAGCAGGAAAGAAACCTGGTAGCACCAGCCTATTGGTATTTACAATTGAGAGAGGGAAAATGTCTTCTTTGACCAGTCCCAAGAGGGTGAGATAAACTCTTGTTGTTTTTAGTTTCTCTCATTCCTATCATGATTCTCCTGTAGGAAGTATATGGCAGAGTGAAGTATGTTTAACCCCAGGTGTTACAGTTTAGATACAAAATGTACCCTGGAAGAGCTTATTTATTGGCAAAAATGTTCAAAGGTGATATAATTGAATCATGAGGGCTCTAATTGCCTCAGTGGATTAATCCCCTGGTGGATTAATGCATTAATTGGGTGGTAACATAGTCAGGTAGGGAGTGGCTGGAGAAGGTATATCACTGGGAGTGTAGCCTTGGAGACTACTTATGTCCCTTTCCCCTGTCTTTGTTATCTCTGTTTTCTGCCGCCATGCCCAGGAAGACCCAAAGAACTGGGAAATATTAGAGAAATTGTGGGGAGGAATGAGCCTGAAAAGGTGACTCTTGTATGTTTGTTATGAACTTGTAGGATCACCTCTGAAATGTGCATACTTGGGTGTGATCCAGAAAGTGTACCAATGGCTTTTAAAACTGAAATAAGAAATTGACCCCCATTCAAATCCCAGACTAATGATCAAGTCACACACACACACACACACACACACACACACACACACACACACACAGGACAGACCCAACTAGCATTGCAGAGCTTTGAAAATAAAATTGACATTGAAATCACAGTCCATGAAATGCCAGTCAGTCCAGTGGCATCGATTACCTGCAGAAATAGAAACATCAACCTATCTATGGTATTTAACCAATAACAGAGTCTCATGACATAATATCCAGGATAAAAATTCAAAATTCCAAGATGTTGGAATTACTGGACAAAGATATTAAATCAGTTCTTTTAAAATCAGTGAGAAGATGATATCAGCCGGGTGTGGCGACGCATGCTTATAATCCCAGTACTTGGGAGGCTGAGACAGGAGAATCTGGGTCACAGACAGCCTCAGCTGCTTAGTGAGGCCCTTTGCAACTTAGTGAGACCCTGTTTCAAAATAAAGAATAAAAAATAGGACTGGGGGTGTATCTTAGAGGTAGAATACCTCTGGGTTCCATCCCCAGTACTGCAAAAAAAAAAAAAAGTAAATATTATTTAAAAAAAGAGATATCATTGTGACTTTATACTATTGATTAGAATCTTGATTATGTATTGTGCAGAATTGAGCATTGTCTTCCCAAATTCCTATCCACACAGAATCTGAAAATATGGTCTTATTTGGAAATAGGATTTTTGTAGATGTAATCACATTAAGATGAACTCATACTGTATTAATATGGATTGAAATCCTACAAGAATGGGGCACTAAATCCAATGTGACTATTGACCTTTCAAAAAGAGAAGCCAAGCATGGCAGCCCATGCTTGTAATCCCAGTACTTACTTGGGAGGATGAGACAGGAGGGTGCAGGTTTTTGACCAGCCTCAGTACGTTAGTGAGACCCTGTTTCAAAATAGATAAAATCAGATATCAGATTGGTGGTGTAACTCAGAGGTGGAAGGCCCCTGGATTCAATCTCAAGTACCACCAAAAAAAAAAAAAAAAAAAGTAAAGTTTGCAAACAGACACAGATACACTGGGAAGAAGTTCATGAGAAGACAGAGAGAGATTGGAATGGTGAATTTATAAGTCCAGGAATGCCAGATGTTTTGCTGACAACCATAGCTGAGGCAAAGGAAGGATTTTTTTCTAGAGACTTCAGAGAAAACATGGTCCTGTCTATACCTTAATTTCAGGTTTCTAGCCTCCAGACCTGTGAGAGAATATATTATTTTGTTTTAGCCACACAGTTTGTGTTACTTTTTATATTAGCCCTAAGAAACTAATATACTTGTTCAGGTGGTATCTGCCAAATTTCTCTGCTGTAAAGTTACTGTATTTTCTTTATTTTACACACAAGTCAATGGCTCTTGACCATACTCCCTTTATCTTTCGGAAGGAATAGTATTGAGTATTGGGCTATTTGTGAACACATGGTAAAAAAAAAATACCACAATTATTAATAAATACTTTAGAAGAGATACTTTAAGTTTTGTGAATATTCCATTTCTCTTTAATGTTTTTCCTCCCTAATTTGAATATTCATCAGTGGACTTGGTCTGAAACAGTTATTCTTGTACCATTCTAATAGTAATTTTTAAATTTTACTCATTCCTTTTTCATTTATTCTTCAGTAAGGAGCTCTTCACTTGCTAACTTAGGGTAAGGTTTAATTCCTAAAGTAACAGTATTGAGAGGTGGTGGAATCTTGAAGGGGTAATTAGGTCATGAAGCTCCATCCTTCTGAAGGGATTAATGTTGTTCCCCTGAGATCAGGTTAGTTATCCCAGGAAGGAGTTGTTATAAAGTGTCTGGTACTTCCTCTTTCTTTTTCACATGAGCATCTCTCTACATGTGCCTGCTTGCTCTCATTTTTCCCTCTTTACTTATTGACACACATGTGTTCTTTAACAGAAGCTGAGCAGATGTCAGCACTTGACCTTGAATTTCCTAGCCTCCAGAAATGTGGACCAAAAGAAGCTCTTTTTCTTTATAAATTATACTAGTTATAGCAGTCTTTGGTATTCCCGTATAACAATGTAAAATGTACTAATATATTCCTTTTCCTCATATACTTATTTATTTTGTTATTTATATCAGTACAAATGTATGAATATTTATTATATTCTTTGGATTTACAATTGGATATAATATTCATTTATTGTATTCCAGAAGTGGTTCCAGCTTTGGTCATTAGGAGTTTTTTCTGCTTCACGCCTCTTCCTCTTTGACAGGGGCTGCCACCTCGTCTCCTCTTTTTAAGCACTTTCTTATAATACAATATGCTCAGGATCATCTTGTATTTCCCCAGCTCCAGCCTTAGTATAAGCCCCATTTAATAGGTCATTCCTTTTATCATGGCATTCCTTTGATCAAAGAAAGGCATTTGGAAAATCTGAGTGCTAGGTGTACTTATTGCTAGTGAAGTCAGCTTCCAGGCTCTCTGCTGACAAAATCAGGAAATACATGCAGAGATTCTATATCTACATCAGTGAACCTATCTGGCTGTATATTTCTTAAAATAAACAAGTTCTTACTCATATCTCTGAAATGAATTCAGCACCACAAGGCTCATTTTAGGCTTTCTTCCTTGTTTCTTTGCAGCTTCTTTTTCTGGAAGTGAGAAGTGGGGTCATATAATGTACGATTTATTTTAACTCTATCTTCAACTCTAATGTTATAGTTTGGATCTGGAATGTCCAACAATGGCTCAAGTGGTAAAGGTTTGGTTCCCAACTGGTGGCCCTTTGGGGAGATTGTACAGAGATCACATCTTGTTGGTATAAGTATTGGTATAGTAAGTTTTCATTTTCTCTTTTAAGTGAAATAAAGCCTTCGAATTCTAGAATCTATACTTTTAAGCAACTCAATATAAATCAAGATTCTTAGTTGTAAAAAACAAACAAAAAAGCCCCCTGAGTAATTGAAAAAGTGAAAAGATTTGTATAAAGGATACTAAATAGTTCATTAACTCTGTGCAGAGGGGAAGGATAGAAGACTATGAAGGGAGCCTCCTACTGTCATTCCACTGGTCACATTCAGTAATTATGGCCTGCTCCACAGGAAGTTTCCAGAAAAACTCTAGTAGTCACATTCTATGAATATGAATCTGCCACCATATTTTAGTGTTAAAAGCTGGAAAACTTAAAGCTCCAGTTTAGTTTAAAGCTCTATGTGATCATTCAATTACAGTGGTCAAATGTGCCTTGACCACCCACTACGAGCAGTTGGCTAGGCTCCGATCATGAGCCCTGCTATGTTTGACTTGGAGTGCAAACAACTTAGCCATGGTAAGTGTATTTCTTTGCCTACCAGTGAGCTAGGAAGGCGAACTCTCCAACTCTGTCGGGTTTTGATACTAAACAGCACATCCCTAAGAGCCCTGCCGCACCTGATATATACAGAGAAAGCAGGAAAAAGAATAATTACAATCAGGCTTCTGCTAGCTGTGCTTGAGATCAGCGAGTCAGCAGAGTGCCAATCAGTGCATTTCTGCAGAAGCTTGACATGGGAGCTTCCCTTTTCTCACAGCAAGATGACTGGTTTGTGGGAAACAAACAACCCTTGCTTGCCTTTCCAATCTGTAGTGTCCCACTTCAAAAAACAACACAAACACACAAACACACACACACACACACACACATACACACACACACACACCAAGTTGAGAGTGTGAAGTGGTTCCCTGTGGTGTTAAATATGAGGAATGTCTTCAACACATTGCATTTAGTAGTTTTTTGTGGTGAGCAAGCAAATTGGCTGAAGCAGCAAAACAATCACCCTTTATGCATTTGTTGATGTATTATGATAAACACCATAGCCAAGAAGTATTGTGTGTTGATGGCAAACTTACTTTGTGATTAGTGTCTAAAAGGCTAATTTTTGTGGTTTCTGAGGCACTCTGTATATGCTGAAACTAGAAACTCTCTGTTGGTAGCATAAACTCTTAGTCATGGGAACACCAAATGAAACAGTAAAGGAGGTTTTATTTTTAATGATACACTGTGTAATGGAATCCAGGATTACAATTCTTGGTAATACCTTTTAACTATTAGACTAAATTTATTTTGGTATGGTATACTGCATTTGAAAAGTGAAATCGATTTCTGAATTTTGAGGTGTTTTGAGATATTTTGGAATTATAGCATTTTCTAATGGTAATGAAAGTAAGTGCATTAATCTGTTTCTGTTGCTGCAGTGACATACTTGAGGCTGGATATTTTATAAAGAAAAGAGGTTCATTTAGCTTTCAGTTCTGTAGGTTCAAGAGCTTGGTACCAGAATAAGATTGTCTCTGGTGAAAGCCTTACAGTGGATTGTGTCATAAGGTGGCACCTGCAAATGGGAGTGATTTCATGATGAAACCAGGGGCCAGAGTGAGGGGAAGGGTCAGGCTTGCTCTTCTTACAACAACTCTCTCCCAAGAACTGATTCAGTGTCCTCCAAGAACTATGTTAATCCTTCCAAGGGCATCCTCCCAACAACCTAACAACTTCCCACCTGGCCTCACCTTTTAAAGGTTCTATCATCTCTCAACTCTGGGGACCAATTTTCCAACACATGAACCCTCAGAGACTATATTCCTATATTCAAATCAGAGGACCAACAAAGAGGAAATTATTTAGGGATGGTAAATATTTTCTGAGTGCATCTGGGGTTGCAAAATAACTTAGAATACATTTTCCTTTGGTACACTGTATGTACTAGTGGATTTGAATCTGCATGTCTGTATAGTGGGATAGTGGAAATTTTTTTGGCACTTGTGATTTAACTCAGGAGCATTCTACCTTCAAGCTATTCCCCCATTGTTCTGTTTATTTCTGATTAATTAATCAATTAATTAATTTTTTAGGTATTGGGGATTGAACCCAGGGGCATTATGTCTCTGAGCTACACCTCTAGCTCTATTTTTCAATCTTTATTCTTGAAACAGGTTCTCACTAAGTTGTGGAGGGCTTCACTAAGTAGCTGAGGATGGCCACCAACCTGGTACTAGGGATTGAACTCAGAACTACACACCCCAGCCAATTTTATTTTTATATTGAAACAGGATTTCGCTAAGTTGCTGAGGCTGGTCTTCTTGAACAAGCAATCCTCCTGTTTCAGCCTCCCAGGTACTGAGATTACAAGTGTGCGCCACCATGCCCGGCTTCCGGAGAATATACTTCTATGATGGCTCATTTAGTACAGCTGTTGTCTGGCTGTGGTTCTCACTGGCTGTTGGCAGGACACTTCACATTCTCTCCATATTGACCTCTTCATAGTTGTTATGGTTTAGATTTATAATGTCCTCCATAGACCTCACAGAGACAAGGTGGCTATGTTGGAAGTGGGGCTTGGTTGCTGAGAAGGGTTCCCTGAGGCTGTGGCCTTGGGGATTATATATAGTCCCTACTCCCCTCTTGCTTGCTTGCTCTCTTCCTTCTGGCCTCTGTGATGTGAGATCACAGCCCTTGCATGCTCTGCTCCCACTACCATGCACTGAGCTCCGCAGATTTCAACTGGCTCAATCTGGACTGGGACCCTGAAAGCTATAGAACTGTGAGCAAATAAATCTCCTTCCCCTAAATTGTGGTGGCCAGGTTTTTTAAGTTATAGCAGTGAGAATGTTAACTGAAGGAATAATGCTGTGTGTGTCTCCTTACAATATGGCAGCCAGCTTCTCACAGACTACCCAACCCACAAGGTAACACAGAAGACACAATTCCTTTTATTACCTATTCTTGGAGATCACATTCAATATCCTCAATATCCTATTGGATTTATAAATTAGCTCTATTTGGTGTGGTAGGAACTGTATGAAATCATGAAAATCAGAAAGTGGGTCCTTTGACACCACTTTGGAGCCAATTTTAGTATGAATGTTTATTTTTTAGTTGTATTTTTAATTGACAAGTGATTATTGTATATGTTTATGGAGTACAGTGTGATGTTTCAATACATTTATACATTTGGGATTGATTAAATCTGACTAATTAACAGGTCCATCAGTAGCACTCAAATGAATACTATCTGATTCTGAGTTGAGGCCCTTCCTTCCTACTTTCCTTCCTTCCTTCCTTCCTCCCTCCCTCTCTCTCTCCCTCTTTTTTCTTTCTTTCTTTCTTTCTTTCTTTCTTTCTTTCTTTCTTTCTTTCTTTCTTTCTTTCTTTCTTTCTTTCTTTCTTTCTCCTATCTGTTCCAGGGATCAAATGTAAGTCCTCACAGCAAACTCAGCAAGTGCTTTACCACTGATCTGCATCCCTAGCCCCAAACTATTTCTATATTTGACTTTCATAAAAAGATTCAGGATAACAAAGCCTAAAAATGTTTTATCTTTATTTAGTAGACATTATTTTTTGTTTACATGTTCATGTCTCATTTCTTTATACATGTTTCTTTTTATTTCATATACATGATTTACTGATAATAAACTATAGACATATATAGTCTTACCATTTGCAGAAAACAAAGAAATGCCAAGGAACATTGACAAATATATTAAGTTTTGTAAGCACAGTAATAATTCTTTCCATCACTCAATACCTCCCCTATTCAGTTTTTTTTTTTTTTTTGCAAAAATCCACCATACAGAATGCCTTTAGATTTAAAACGAATATCACATTCTTGCCAGTTCATTCTGTTGTAAAAAGGATCCAGAGAATAGCTGTAATGGAATGATTCTGGAAAGAAATTGCACAACATAACAATATGATTTTCTTCCCTCTTTGTTCATCTCCTTCTAGAGGCAAGATAAATTTGAAATAAAATATCTGTATTTCTTCAAGAAAGACTCTTACAGTAAAACAACTCTTTAGAGAGGACACAAAAATGGCCTAACAACCTTGAAAGTGTTCTTTTAAAGTCTATTATATTCTGAAGTATTATTTCTAAGTGGAAGCTTTTTTCTTGCTTGATAGCTTTGATTTTCCAATATTGTATATGACTGCTTGCCTTAATGTGCAAATTCAAATTTCAAAAGGCATTTTATTTTTCTCCAAGAACATTCAGGATGTGTTTTGCTTCATATTTTAACTATGCTTTTGTTTCTATTCAGAATATTATCATTTCTAGACCATGACTTATGATGATTGGGTGAGTCTAATTTTGTTCTAACTTGAAATAATTTTATTGATGATAAAATACATAAATATTTCCTTTTAGTTGAAGAAAGTGGAAGTTTAACGAAATTTCAAATCGTAAGTTACAGTATTTTTTGATTTTTTACTATTATTTAACATCACAAAATTAATGTTATTGAAATTTATTTATTACACATAAAACTTTAATATGTAAAGGGAAAAATTAAGCTATTATGATTTTGATTTGAATTCTCCTTACTTTAAAATTTTTTATTAGCCTCCAACAAAAAAATAAATATTTCTGAGATGTTAGTTAAGTCTATCTTGATCAAATCAAATGCTTTGGATCTATTTAATTCCCCAAGTATCCAACATGTTACTGCCATAAGTAAAAATTTTCTTCATTCCCAAATATAACAAAATCATTATGAAAAAGGGATACTTTAGGATGAGCAGTGCCAGAATCTAGCTGGAGTTTGCCTGGTACATTCTTTTAACTAAAGGTTAGCTCTAGTGTAGTTGAGTTAGGGAAAATACAGTTCCAGATGTGGTTACTTCTAATTGACAGTCGAGCTTTGACTAATTTTGTAGGCCATACTCACAGGTTTTGTGTTTAATCTGATCACATTGACATTTTTTAAACATTGCTCTTCAGTTGTATGGAGAAGCAAGTAAGGGATGGATATGTGGTCGAAGGAGACAAGTAGGAAAATTATTGAAGTATTTCAAAGAAGAGATGACAGCTTAGACCAGGATAGTGGCAGTGGATGTGGAGATAGTTAAAGAGATTCATTAGGAAGTAAAATGGGCAGAATTTGGAGATAGATTTGATAGGAGAAAAGAAAGAGATGATCAATGTTCCCTCCAAAGTTTTTCTCTTGAATCGCTGGGTTAAGGTCCTGTTAGTTACTAAGATGTTGCTCCAGTGTCATAGGCTAAAAGTGTGGAGTTCAGATCCCCATCAAATGATGGGGCTCCTTTATTTTTCATAGGAAGAACTTTGTAAGGCCTTGAGCACGTGCGCGTGTACACACACACACACCACACACACACACACACACACACAAATGCTGAGTGGATTTTAACATTTATTCTATTTTAGCTAAGCTCAAAATGAACCTGTATCACTAGCAAAATATATGAGATATTAATAGGCTAGTCTTATAGAGTTTCCAAATCTACTTTTAAAACCGAATTGACAAGATTTTTTTTTTTAGGCAGACAACGGCATTGATTTTTTCTTCCCCAAAGTAACTGCCTGTTTGTCTGCACCAAGGCTTAGTAATCTTTATAGAAATGGCAAAAGGATCTTATCTATTCTTTTTTACTTCATTTTTCAGTGCCCAAAATGTAACTCAAGATTCCTAGACATATTTAGATAATTATTACTTGTCAAGTAGTCACTTAAAGTGTTTTCAGAACAAAGAAATAAACATTGCTCTTTTTAATGACCTTGACATTGGTGGGTGTGTCCTGTCTTTAAAAGTAGCTCCTTTTCTTTGCTCACTATGCACCAATTCCCCCACCCTTCTGCCTCAACAACAATAACAAAATGAGCCTCCGCACAGTTCTCCAGAAGTTTCCTTAGCCATCTCTAAACACTTTTGTTCTCTTGCCACCCAGAAAGACATAGGAGTGGGGGAAGGCCATGTAGGTAAAAGTTATAGGATAAGGAATCATAACCCCCTTTTACCTTTATTCCACAGGAAATTTTTTCTTTCTCAGTAATCTCTGCAATTTAACATTTTGAGCAAAGCTATTGAAAATGAGCAAACTATTATTTTCACCCCAATGGGAGAAATCTCAAGGTCCACTCACAACTGTTGAATAGAAAGGAATCAGTGCATTAGATTATACTGTCTGACTTCATTCAGTGAGCTCAGGCCAGCATTTTTCAGGTTCTTCTAAACCCTCCTTTATTTTTCTCTTTAAAAAGGCTGGTTTATCCAGTAATTTGAACCACGTAATAATTTTCTATGCTTCATTTCTATCTAGTAAAAGGCTGAGCTAATTTATTTTCTACTTTGTGATCAATGTTCAAGTAAGTTCTTTTAAAACTTCAGTCTCTACTCCTCATTTTCATTTAGAAATGATTCTAAGCTAACAGTTGAATGAAATTTGACTCGGTGGACTCACTTTGCATCAGCCACAAGGTTTCCTTGTTGAAAATCTATCTTCTCTAAAATCCAAGCCTTTAGCTCCAGCTTCAAGCTGAATATTTTTTTTCTGATTTTATCTTTATGAAATTACTATTTGTGATGAGAGGTATATTTATTTAAGAATTGAAATACAAAAATCTCTTTGGAAACAACTTATATTTATTTTTAAAAAGCCAAATATATAGCCAGGCATGATGATGCAGGCCTATAATTCCAATATTTGGGAGGCTAAGACAGGAAGATCAGAGATTCAAGGCCAGCTTAGGGAGACCTGTAGCAACTTGATGAAACCTGTTTCAAAATAAAAAATAAAAAAGACCAGAGGGTGTAGCTCAAAAGTAGAGTAACCTTGGATATGATCCCCAGTATAAATAATAATAAATAAATACATAAATAAATAAATCCAAGTATATACTGTTCATACAATAGAAAAGAATACCTAGAATATAAAATGAGCCATTTTGAAATGGGGTAATAAAAGATCCAAACTATCAGACTGATGCATGTGTATCTTATGTTTATAGCCGCACAATTCACAATTACCAAACTATGGAACCAGTCAAGATGTCCATCAACAGATGAATGGATTACAAAACTATGGTATATGTACACAATGGAATTGTACTCAGCCATAAAGAAGAACAAAATCATGTCATTTGCAGGGAAATGGATGGAACTGGAAAATATTATGCTAAGTGAGATTAGTCAGTCATGAAAAGTTAAAAATCATATGCTCTCCCTAATATGTGTAAGCTAGGGAGAAAATGGCATAAGAGGGACTCTAGATGAAGAAGGAGAAACCTTAGGTGAGCAAAGGTGACTTAACTGAAGGTGATGGGGGGGGCCACCCTAATGCACATGATGTACTTTCACAAACATATCAAAGTCAATCACTAAACTGAACTTGAGAAGCAGAGAGGGCAAGGGAGTGGGGTGGGAATTGGGGAAGGGGTTAAATGAGAAATGTGTGCATATATGCCTTTATCAGCTTGTACCTAACAAAGATGTATGATTACAATGCACCAATAAAAAAATTTTTTAAAAAAGATTGGTTTGTTGCCTCTAGAGAAGGCATGTAGGAAACAGAAAGAGGAAAACAAGAATCAGTAAGCTACTGCAAGTTCACATAACCTCTACTCATTGTGAGCCTTAGTTTTGATCTCCTTTCCTCCTCTTCTATGACAATTACAACAAGAACAACAATCAAATTAAACAAGCAAAAACAATAAATGTAAGATCCTGAGACACATACTTAGTTGAAAGTAGTTACTGAGAAATAATTTTATTAGTCAAATATGAAAAACTGAAGAAGTGAGACAAGGAAAGAAAAAAGGTCATACAAGTGCAGTAAGTCTATTACTATTGTGGAATTCTATATTCTTAGAAGTAATAATAAGTTTTGGAATGTGCCACTGGAGGCAAGGATGCTGGGGAGACTGAGGCATCTCCTGAATCTCACCCTCCAGTGGTTCAGAGTGGGCTGTGCCTCCTGCCCACTCAACTCCTGTACTTCGGGGTTGTGTCTGTAGGCAACACAGCAAGCTTCCCTGGTACCGACTTTGTTGAACCTTCTAACACTTTCCTCCTGTCTCTACCCAAATCTTGAGTAAAGCTACTGAAATTGGGATGTACTTAGGTGACATGATGTGTGAAAATCTATGAAGATACTAAGCTGTTTCCAGGCTGTCTCAAGGAAAGAGGTTGAATAAAACTATGACAAAATAATTTTAGGAACTGCTAGAAATTATTGTGAATACTTCATAGTATCACAGACTAAAGAATGTAAAGAATGGGATTCAGGTATGAATTTGGCCAGATCTCTGAAAAGGCAACAAATAACACAGGTGACATAAATTGAAAAAGTGGCATAAATGAATGAATTAAAGAAAAAACAAACAAACACCCCACCTCAAATAAATAAAAAAAAACCCTAAGGGATTTCAGTACCTCATTGTTAGATAAATTAGTTTAATCTTTTTTAATCTTTCTATAAAATCTCTGTTTTTATCTCCAAGACCATTAGAAATCATTGATGTCTTATCTTCCTGTAGGCTACATATTTGTTTAAAATAAAGAGTTGTTCAAGTAAATTCTGTTAAAACAATCTTCATGAAACCAGGAACTTTCCATCCTTCCTTCCCTCCTTCTTTATTTTGATCTGTCATTCCTTCATATATTCTAGTAACCAGAACAGTGATTGCCACATAGTTAGAGCTCAGTGAATATTTGATGAATGAAAGAATAAATTGGTTCCATGTAGAAATTCAGATAAGTGTTATCAGATCTTCAGACTTTTTAAATCTGTGAGATAGCAATCTGAATTTTTATGACACATTTTAATTTTTAGATGTTGGAAACCAATTTAAAATGCTTAATGATTCTGTGGGTCCCATTTTGATGGGCAATCAAAATATAACAAGGAGGACTGCTAATTTCACTTGTGCTCTAGGGTTTTTATTTGATATTCATGTGTGTGTGTGTGTGTGTGTGTGTGTGTGTGTGTGTGTGTGTGTGTATTCATTTTAGCAAATGTGCCACCAATCTGCAGACTTCTAATCATCCAGAGTCACCGGAGTGTATCTTACAGAAGTCTCCAGTCACTAATCTCTATCACTGAGCCCTAGTTCTCTTAAATTCACAATAGTTTTGAGGGAGGAAATATATACATATATTTATATATGGTCTAACAATATATAGTGTATATATGTATATATAAATATTATCTAACTACATATATATATATACACACATATATATATATATATATATATATATATATATTTAATCTTCCATGCTGTCACTGTGGGCTCATATATATATGGGAGACTATTTTGGTACCAAATCTTTCTTGTGTGGATACTACATGATATCACTCTTGTGTTGTATTTTAGGATACCAATGTCAAAAGGCACTCATGTTGTTCTCATCCAGTGTTTATTCCTCCAAGAATTTTTCTTTGAGCTGGGCATGGTGGCGAATTCCTATAATCCCTGTATTTGGGAGGCTGAGGGAGGAGGCACACTGGTTCAAGGACAGCCTCAACAAAGTAGCAGCAATACTCTCTCAAACTAGTAAGACTGTTTCAGGAAGAAGGGAAGAAAGGAAATAGAAAGGAAAGGAAAGGAAAGGAAAGGAAAGGAAAGGAAAGGAAAGGAAAGGAAAGGAAAGGAAAGGAAAGGATGGGTTTTCCCCTGGTCTCTAATTTTCCTTGTTATCTATTTTTTGGAATGGCTACTGAGCTGTTGATCTTTATCACTCACCTTTATAGTATTCATAGTCATTTTTCATAAAGTTTTTTTTACCTGTATTTTTCTTAATTATTCAATACTATTTTAAGCTTTATATAAACCATAACTGTATTGTTTTTCTTATATCTTATCTAGCACTTATAGAACTTGGTTCATGAGGGTATTCAACAGACATCTGACATGTGAATAGCATCAATACCTGAAAAGAGAGAGAAATATTTCTTCAGAAAATAATACTTTATTTTCTTGTTGTTCATTTATGTTGGAAGTACACCCACTTTCCATTTCTCCAAAACATGATCTGTTACATTTGCATTTACTTCATCAGTTTTTCCCCTACATTGTTTTCAGATTAATTCAATTTATTTCAAGTCAGCACCTAATCTGGAATAATATCATGAAGTAAATTTCTAATTAATTTGGTATGGATTATCTTCTAAAGGTTTCTTTTTTCTACCATAAAATTGTAGGGTATGTACTTGGACAAGTGGGCCAGAGAGAAGGGTAACCAACCCTCGGTACTCCCTTTAGACCAGTGGCTGAATTCATGGACTGTACATCAAGTTAGTGCTGGAAATATTACTCCTTTGTGCCAGAGAAAGGAGGGGAAACCCATGTCTACTGCTATCACAGAGGGAAGTCAGAGCTACCCATGTGTTCATATGTAGAGCATGGTGAGAGATACTACAGAGAAAAGAGTGTGCTCCAAGAGGTACCCCATCCCTCCAAGAACATCTCTAAGGACCTCTACATAGAAGCCCATTCAGGGTTCTATGCTGCCACTGTGGGCTCAAATGCCTTAACCAGGAAGATTCATGTGGAAGACTTGGTCTTCCTTGTATGATGGTGACCATCACTGCCACTGCATCACTCTTTTTTAAGGAGCAAGAAGAATAAAACCTTCTTAATTATGCATTAATCCTGCTTTCAGTGATGGCTTCAGAGGGTCAGTGTTCTTGGGAACTGGAATCTGTTTCTTTCAGTGTCCATTTTAACTTGAGAAAGTAGACTTTGCCCATCATCATTTGCCTGAAAGTAATAATGTGGTGATGTTGTCTCACTAGTTTTTACTGCTGGCTTTCCAAGTAAAGGTTAATTATGATAATAGAGGGAGAGATTTGGAAATGAAAAAGAATGTAAAATGTATTCTGTGCTCTGACCAAATTCTCCTATTCCTTAAAATGCTATAATTCCTCATCAAATATGAACCTTACACAATTGAATTTCCAGTCTTCTCACTGCTCTTTCCCCACTCTTTGCAAATTTACTATTACCCCAATACCTTTGGGTTAAGTGACATGCCAGTGAGACCTCCTGATTCCTGTGTTTGATCCCTTTTCTCAGATCCCAAGGTATCAACTCTTTAATGTTCAGTGATGAATTTAATTGTTGCATAGTAAGAACACCTGAGTTTGCATGATTGTTCCAGTTTTGCTTCTTGGCAAATTGCACAGAAAGTCACATTATAATTTATGCCATTTGTTAATTTGTTATGAGGAAGTGTCACAGAAACCATAAAAATGTTCAACCTTTACATCAGCACATTCTTTTGCTGTTGCAGAATCGCAAGGAAGCCACAACCTAACCAGAAGTTTGCTTCTCAGTAAGTATGAAATTAGAATGAGTGGCTTTAGATGACTCAAATATTTAATGAGATGAGACTAAGGTTGTTTCAGAATAAGTCTACACCAGTGAGATTTTCTATAACAGTGTGTTCTAAAATTTTGATAGGTAGTAGCTGTAAAAACTGTCATATAAAAGCTACAGGCAACTTCTGACTCTTAACAGGTAAAGACTTGAATACTCCTTGGGAGCTGATTATTCCTTCACTCTGGGAAAACCTCCTGAATGGAGCTTTAGCTGCACAAATGTAAAGCAAGAACCTCTTATGAATTATACATTGTTCTTGGAGAAAAATGTGATGTAATTGTTAACTTGAATGAAAACATTCTGAACCATGAAGCTAAGTCTTCTGTTGCTCATGTATGGTTTTGGTACACTTCAGCACTTTCGCAAATATCATCTAGTATCAGTTTTCCTCAGTAAAATGGGGACAATGTTTATGAAGACTGAATAAGGTAATGGAAGAAAACCTCCTGGAATGGTTTCTCACATCTATGAAGTGGTTTGATATTAGGAATTATGATGTTTCTGAAATGCATCAACTCTTTCAAAACATACATTTAATTTCTTTGTCTGGATGAGGCTGCACTGGGCAAGAAGACTGATTTTCATTCTTTCTGGAGATGTGGGTGTTTTAACTGGACAGAAGACTGCAGAATAAGCTCCAAGCTTGATCTGTGCTTCCTGCTGGAAAACCATGTATAAGTACAGGTTGCTAGTGCAAGGTGAAAAGAGCTGCTGCTTCCCCACATGTGACTGACCCAGGTGAGACATAAGGTGCACTATTGTGCTCTGATGTGACTGCCTGTTTCTAGAAGAGAATTTTTTTAAATTAATTTTGCCATTCACAACTCTCCTTGGTTGAGGAAGATTCTGATACTTTTAAAGGTGAGCATTTAAGAGAGGTGGAAGGGGAATTATTTTTTGATTGTTTGTTCTGTCAAATGACATGACTTAATCAGGCATAATGGCACACACCTGTAATCCCAGTACTTAGGAGGCTGAGAGAGGATGATCACAGGTTTGAGACCAGCCTCAGCAATTCAGTGAGACTCTCAGCAACCTAGCAAGATCTTGTTTCAAAATAAAAATAAAAAAGGACTAGGGGTATAGGTAGAATGCTCCTGGTTTGAATCCCCAGTGCCACAACAAACAAACAAATGAATAAAACAAGCAAAAAACCCAAACGACTGGACTTGGAGGTAGATTGATAAACTTTTGTGTAATGGTGGAGTTGAGTTAAATCAATTACTATTTCATGTACTTAGACTGGGAATAAGGGCTACTGCAATTGGGGCAATGTTGCTGTTCATTAACATTCCTTTGGTTGGTGGATTACATTGCATTCTCCAGCTTCCTCTTCAGTTAGATATTACCTTGCAGCTGAGTTGTCCCTGGTGGGATGTGAGTAGAAGTGATGGATTTCACTGGCAGGCCTGGTCTCTGAGCCTTCTGAGGATTTCTCCATGCTCTTTTCTCCTTCCGCCTAACTAGTATGACAGTACTCAGGGCGATCTTGAAAGGCATGTGTGAAAATGGCAGATTAGCCCTAAACTAACTCCTAAATGACTGCACAGAGAAAAGTCAATACTATACTGGACTTTTGTATGAGACAGAGCTAGTTTTAAACTACCAAATTTTTGGTGTTTATTTTAACGAATTTACCTTGTATAACCAATTCAGAAATTAATGTTTGGTGCCTCAGACTTAAAAGTTGGAGAAATGCATTATATTGTAGCAGCACATTGACATTTATTAAAAGTAACCCAACTCTAATTTGAGATGCACACCACATACTCATATAGTTTTAGGTTTAGTGATTGGAAAGAGCCAAATGTTTGCATGTGTTGGTTACTACTCATTGCTTCAAGTAAGGCATTACAAGAGTTGGCTGGTTTGTGCACATACATTGAAGGGTAGAGAGAATCCAAAGATGAAGGGTCTGATGGGACTGGAATAGCTAACTGCTTCTGGAACCTGAACAAAAAATAAGATTTAAAAAGTCTTTAGCCAAGTGCAGTGGTGCATGCCTGTAATCCTAGAACTTGGGAGGCTAAGACAGAATGATTGCACATTTAAGGCCAGCATGCAATAACTAGGTGAGACCCTGTTTCAAAATAAAAATAAAATGGGGATGAGGGTGTAGCTCAGAGATAGAGCACTCCTGGGTTCAAATCCCAGTACCATGCACACACTAAAAGCCTTTAAACACAGATTCCTAGTAAGATATCTGAGTAAAATTAATTAGGCTTGCAGAAAAAAATCAGATGAAGGATAATATCTTCTTACCTTTTAGATGGCCTCAAGATAGCTATCACTAAAGGTCAGATACACATGCATACATACCAGGGAAGTTAAGATAAAATGAGCAGACGAAAAAACTACTACTTAGTCTACTTAGAACTAAGATACTATTTTGGGTACACTAGGAAGGGACAGGAACTAGATTAGAAGCCAACTTAGTTTTTGAGGAAATTGTAAACCAAGGAAACCATAAGATTCACCTGAGAAAGCTTTTGCTTATTTGACTTTTAACTGTTGAACCATTATAAAGAAGAAGTGAGTCATGGAAGCTGCCAGCCCTGCAAGAGTACATGTGCCATGGCTCATTATAGTGGTGCCAGAGAGCACTTCAGGGGAGAAGAACTGTATGGAGCACATGTGTGTATATATATATATACATATATATACATATATATGTATATATATATGTGTATATATATATATATTCTTTTTTTAAAGGCTCTATTAAATCCAAACAGATACTTAACTCCCAAAGAACACCTGATTGTGGTTCACTCATGAAGTACAGTGTGTAAGTAACCCTCACAGCACACACAGGTGTAGCACAGCACACACAGTGTATCAGGGCAGCACACAGGCACTAGGCATAAGGTGCAAAGCCTGGGCCTAACAGGCAATGTGCAGGCACAAGGCCTGCTGACCAGGAACACCTCTACGACCACATGGAGTCGCCTAGCAACCTGAGGACCTGAGACTGAAAACCCATAGCTTCTTCTGCCAAAAAGCCTTGCCACTTGGCTATTTCAACCACTGATAATGAGGCTGAAAGCTGACCTGGCCATCTGTGCTGGTAGCTGTTGGGCAAGTCCTCATCTTCGGTTCTGGTTGAGCATTGGTTAAAGTCAAGTCTGAAGACCTGGGCCAGGCTCACAACTGACCTGAACCTGAGATCTTGACACATCCAGCTGAGCTCTGTGGTAATTAACTGTCCAACCTGCCTTCCAGGTTGTACTAATTTCTTTTTCTCTCTGCCCTAAAAATATCATAAGTTGTATAAAGTTTGCATAGGGTAGTAACTAATAAAATACCTATCTTGGTCACAATTGCAATAAACATTCTTGAAATGACTGAGACCGCATTTTGGTTGTTTTATGTGATCTAAGTTGGCTTAGAACAGGAACTCTCTCAGAAAACAAATCCAGGGGCTCTAGGGATCATGAACAAGGAAGAATCTCCAAGGGAGCAGAATCAGGCCTAACTAGATGTACTATTTTATTGGACCATGCTTGCTCTATGTTTCTTAGTGGGCTTCCCCCCTTTAAAAATTACTAAACTTTATTTTTTGAGAAGTTTAAGATTTATGGAAAAATTGAGCAGATAGTAATACAACGTTCCCATAAACTACCTCATTCTACCCTTCCTCTCATTTCTCCTAGTGTCCCCTATTATTAATATCTTTCATCAGTACATTTGTTACATTCATCAGTACAGTTATCTATAAAATTATTATTATTATTATTATTATTATTATTATTATTATTATTATTCTTTGTGGTACTGAGGATTGAACCCAGAGTTAGAATACTTTAGCCCTTTTTTATTATTTTGAGTCTCATTACTTTAGGGCATGCTGGCCTTGACCCTGATATCCCCCTGCCTCAGACTTTCAAGTACTGCTATTACTGGCATACACCACCATGCCCAGCTAATAATGATAACTTATTGGCTAACTTTCATAATTTTCATTAGAGTTTATTTTTTTGTACTGTACATTCTATAGGTTTTGGTAAATGCTTTGTAATGATGTGTACCCACTGTTATAGTATTATATAAAAGTCTTATGTTGCCCTAAAAATTCTTTGTGCTCTGTCTATTCATCCCTTCTTCCCTCCCTCTCCCTTGGCAACCACTTATCTTTTTACTATCACCAGCGTTTTTCTTTTTCCTGGATGTTATATAGTTATAGTGATACATTGTGTAAACTTTCCAGATCTCCAGATCCACTTCTTTCATGTGACAGTTTGCATTTAAAGTTTTTCCATGTCTTTTTGTAACTTGACAGTTCCTTTCTTTTTATCTCTGGATAATACTGCACTGTATGGACATACCACAGTTGTTTGTGCATTCAGTTTTTGAAGGGCATCCTGGTTTCATCTAGATCACTTTGAAGTAGTCTTTTGGGAAAATACCAAGGAGCGTGATCACTGGAACATATGGTATGAGTATGGTTATTTTTGTATGAAGCTGCTGAAGCGGCTCATCCATTTTATATCCCTACTTGCAATGAGTGAGAGCTTCTGATGCTTAATGTTTTCTTCTCTCTCTCTCTCTCTCTGAGGCATTTTTATTGTGGTTATCCTGCATCATCAATGCATATTTTTTGCTGGGCTGAGGGTGGATAACTTTAATTAAAGGTCTCTGTACTATCAATAGGAACATCCAGCCCTGATGGAGAAAACTTCTCTTGGTGGAGATACTGGACTTTGGACTAGATGCAGCAACTAGATAAGACTTTGAATTGCTTTCTTGGAAAGGGAGTGAGTCTGTCTTATATGTTTACAGATATTTGAGAGCCAGAAATGTGGGTTGTGATGGAGGTGGTTATCTGTCCCTCAGAACCAATTCTCCTTTGTATGCATTGTATTTGAAACACTGGACATATGGCTGGCCACTGACACTGTTTCCTAACCTGCTTAGCATTTAGATATAGTCATGGGACTATGTTCTTTCAATGGTGTGAAAGTAGAAGTCATGTGTGCCCTCGTGGTTGGGGCTGGCTATAAAAACTCCCAGACATGTTCATCTGAGTCCTTTCTTACTTTTCTTTGGGCTGAAATAGTGACAGAGGTGACCAGAGTGACTTTAGAAGACTTACCTGATAAATGTTCAAGCCTTCTCAGTCTGGGTTGCTGAATAATAGCATCAAGGGAGAACCACCCTGTCAGCCTACACTTTAAGTGAAGAACTTCTATAATACTTGAGCTGGGGTTGATTCTCTGTGCAAAAATAGTTATGATTACTTTAATTACCATATATGCATACTAGAAGCAATTTATTTTCTTTTTGTCCTAAGCTCTCTCAATGCTTTATGTCATATATTTAAAAAAAATAGAATGGGCAGGGAAGTTTCTATCTCACTTTAAATTTATTCTTTTCTGAATGTCATTGCTGATCTGAGAGGCAATATAACATAGAAGTAAATAAACTGGCATCTGATAGTCTCTATACTACTGTATCTATATATAATTAAATCCAAGTGTTTTCATAATTTTTGAAAAATTTTTAACCTTTTAAAACTTTGGTTTCGTTATTTGAATAAGGATAATCGTGGAGTGTACTTTATAGATTTGTTGTGAATATTTTTTTTTTTTTTTGCAGTACTGGGGATTGAACTCAGGGGCATTCTACCTCCGAGCTACACCCCCAGCCCTATTTTTTTTTATTATTCTTTATTTTGAAACCGAGTCTCACTAAGTTGCGGAGTGCCTCACTAGGTAGCTGAGGCTGGCAGCGAACCCGGATCCTCCGGTCTCAGCCTCCCGAATGCTGGGATTACAAGCGTGCGCCACCACGCCCGGCTTGTTGTGAATATTAATTGAAATGAATCGTTAAAAATATTGAACACATTGTTCAGCATTTAGATGTTCCTGCATATTTAGCTACTAACTAGTTCTCAATTTTGAGTGGTTAGGTTTTATATTCACATAGTGGAAAAGCTCAGGTTTTAAATAAAACAAACAAAATTTTCTCTTGGTACTCTCATAGCCTCTGGGTGAAATAACTTTTGACTTTAGTCAGAGTGAGAAAATGAGGAAATATAAAAGACAAGGATTTTCTTTGATTTCCTGGGGGAATTGCCAATTTCTCCAAATAAAGTAAAATAATAGCACCTCCCACTGGGCAGAGAGTTTGTAAAGGGAATTGCTGAACCTCTACATAACTGAAAATCCAGCCATTAGGGCAGATGCCAGGAACAGCACTATGGGGTAAGAGAATGAATTGTGAACATGTACGAAGAGTTCAGCAACTGGCAACAGCAATTAAAACTGCAGCGAGCAGGTGCTGCATGGAAGTGATGGGCAGACCCAGCTCAGAAATCCGGCGGCAGCTGAGGCAGTGAAGATAATCAATAGTTTAAATTGGCAACCAACACTTTACCAAACACTTGTGTATACATAATGAGAATTCTTCAAGAGAAAGCGTGAAGGAGAGTGAGAAAGTGAGAACAGGGCAGGGAGGGGGCACTGGGATTCTTAGGAAGGTCACAAAGCCCCCGATGTCTGGATTAACTAGAGCAAGCATCACTGGCGGGGGTCTCTGCAGGCCCTCAAGTGGTGCCAAGGAAGAAAATAGAAGGGCAGAAGAGCAAAGAACAAAGAGTCAAGTCTCACTTTCAAGTAGGGGACAGTGAATAAGTTGAAGGGTAAAGAGTTTGCAAATTCCTAGGCCAGGAGGAACTGATGGTCAAACCCAAATTTAAACCTAAAAATGTATTATACCATTTACATGGTAAACTCATGTAAGGAGTGACTGAAATATTCTCACTTAAATTCTTCCCTGTTACAGTTCATCATTTGAAATTCTCACAGGGAAGTTTCCTGTAATAAACATAATATAGAATCTAAGTCCTCACATATGTGTGGAGGTTACAATAATACCCAATCAGTGATTAATTGTGTTCAGTTGAAAGCATTTATATGACTTGTTAACCTATATAAAGAAAGGAGAGATCAGCTTAAACATTTGAAAGTGAATTTAAGTTCTGCTCTGGCAGTCTACAAATGAAGCAATGGTGGAAAACGAATCAAATTTAAGTGCAGAAAAAAAGCCTGTGGGTGAACAACTTGAGAGACAAGAATGCAATATTATTCCTAGAATATTATTTTTCTCTAAGGAATATAAACCTTTAGCGATCAGAGACAGTCTTTGATGTTTTGTTGTTTTACAGCAGGACAGTCTCATCAATGTTATTCTTATTTTATTCCATCTATCTTATCTCCTACTGTTTCCCCATGTGAAGCTTTCATTCTGGGCAGGCTGGCCGTTCACTCTATTTCACATTAGGCATACTCCCTTTTGCCTCCCAACCCACCTTCTTGACTCAAACCATATTCAGCATTTCTGTAATGGCTTTCATTTTTTTCATCGACTCTTAAACCCCGTTCATTCCTCAGAGCCTGTCTTAAATCCTCTGACGTCTCTCCAGTATATATTATCACATCTCTCCAGTATACATACTGTTCTTTCCTTATCCTCCTGGGATATGTTCCGAGAACCCCAGTGGATGCCTGAAACAGAAGATAGTACCAAACCTTATATACATATGTATGTGTGCACGTGCGTATGCATTTTTTTCCTGTACACAAAAAAAAATATGATAAAGTTTACTTTATATATCAGGAATGAGAGATTAACAGCAATAACCACTAATAAAATAGAATAATTGTACCAATATACTACAATAAAAGTTATGTGATATGTAGTTTCTCTCTCTCAACTGCCACAGGGCAAGTGGATATGCTAGACAAAGGGATAATTCATATCCCAGGTGGGACAAAACAGGAGGGGAAGGTGTGGGATTTCATTATGCTGCTCAGAATGGCAATTTAAAACTCCTGAATTTTTTTTTGTTTCTGGAATTTTCTGCTAATAGTTTCAGATTGTGATTGCAGGGTTATTAAAACCATGGAAAGTAAAACTGGAATATCATGACTACTGTAATTCTTTGAACCACCAAAGTTAGTGTTTTATTTTATGGGCATTTAATCATTTCATGTGTATAAATCATATTTTGCCAATAAGATAAGTTCTTTGAGAAAAGGGCATAGGTTTTCTTCTTTCAGGCACATGGTAGACATTCACTAAATATTTATTGATTGTTGAATATGCTTCCTAATGCATACAAGTTACTCTTAGGAAGTAATTATGCAGTAGAACATTCTGGCTGGAAAAAATATTGTTGTAGAAGGAAGTTGAGCAGAGAACTGGATAAAAACAAAACTTATATTAATGGTAGCAAATGGCATGATTAACACCTTTTCTGGCAGCCTTGCAGCTTGAATTTGATAAAGGAAAGTAATTTCTCTAAAGAACCAAAAGCTAAATTGAATGATTGAATTTAACTCCATAGTGTAAGGTTGTGTTAGTAGATTTTTTAAAAGATGACATTTGAGAGTATTTTAAGTGCAATACATCAATCTGCCATTGAGCTAATGAACTTCGAGTTAAAAATCACTGAGGAGTTGGGTACAGATGACTCCTTCAAGTATCCTTGGGGAGGCAAGATGTGTGGGTAATTGAATGAAAATCTATCTTGACTGACCCCAGTGACAACTATGTCCAACTCATGTTACAAATCACCTGTAGTCTTTAGTGGACTATTTTTTAATTGCTTTGAAAGTATTAATGGGGACTACCAGAGAACAGAATGTTTCTTATTTATCTATACTTCATCAATAAATGTAATTCTTAGGGTTTTATTTTTTCTTTTGTAAAAATCACTGCTACTTTAACACAACTTCAGTAGCTTTAGTTTAAAATTTTCAGGGAGGAAAAACAGCATATTTGTTTTTCTTTTACATTGTCTAGTCTCTCTGTCTTTATGAATGCCTTAATATTATGGGATCAAATTAATTCAACCATAAAATGTGGGAATAAATGAGGAATCAGTGACTATAAACTATTAAAAATGGAAAAAAATGGAGAAATAGAGAAAAACCTTTCCTATGAGTTCTAGTAGGCTTGAATCCAAGTTCACAGCTCAATTAAAAATCTGATTTTCTGTTTTCCTGAAGGGAAACATAAATGTTTAGAGACCGTTACACAAATAGTATATTATGAAAGAGTCATAAAATAAGTTCATGTTTGAGAAATGGTAGAAAAGTATATAACTGAATGACTGAAATATATAGAAATATTAATAAAAACACAGAACCAATAGCTAGAAGTTTTGAATTAATGCTTGATCAAATGTGATACTGGAGCACAGCATCAGAGTCACTTGAAAATTTTGAAAGGGAGGGTCCTAGGTCACACCTGAGGTTGACTGAATTAGAGAAGTGAATCCCAAAGTTGTGAAGTCACAACTTAGATGATTTTTATACATACAAAAATCAGAAAAGTACTAGAAGTCACTTAATTCTCGACTTTCAAAAATATGTCTAAGAAAGTGAACATCAATTTATTAACAAGATTAACTCCAGACTACAATGTTGAAGGAAGAAAAAATCTTACCTTTTAATGATAGATCTTTGGATTGCTTTTCTCCCTCAAATATTGCATTTTTTATAATAAAGAAAATACATGCAATTTGATGATTTCTGGTATGGATATATTTTGTTTGCAAATTTCTTCTACCCATATCTCCACCATCAACATTGTATAGTTCCAATTAGAGTCCAACAATTCCATGTAGTAAGAAAAGTAAGGAAATCCAGCTAAGTTAAAAATTTTGTGTTGAAATGCTCAAGAACCTGAGAAAGTCTCAAGTGTCCTAGTCCCCCCCCCCCCCATGAGGTACTGTGAGGTACTTTCAAAATGAAATTAGCATTTAATTTATTTGCATTTTACAAAGAGGTCTGTGATATTTACTTCTGTATGAATTCAATGATTTTACCATTGAAGTGCAAATTTTTGACTATAACTATTTTTTAATAAATCTGGCCCATTAACAAGAAAGATAAAAACAATAAGAACTCAAAATATCACTAGTGAAAATGTGGAATGATCTTGATATACTGTGGAACACATTCTAAAAAATTAGATGTAGTTCATCTAGGGGAAAATATTTAGGGCCAAAAATACAGATAGGATGGACATTTTGAACGTTTTACTTTTCGCCCCGTCACTTTCTCTGGGCTTCTGAATGTAGGTGCTGGTAATGAGAAGGTTCTTGTTCACTAAGAACAAGGAAAGGTTTTGTTGTAAATGTTAGCAGCTGGATGTGTGTGTTTTCTATTCCTGTCAGCCATGGTCTTCTGGTTATCTTTATGTGAAGATGAGAGGTGCATGACTCCTGAACTCAGTGATAACAACAATCAGAACACATTGAGAATCTGGATCTCACCAATGTGGTAAAATCTATCAATAGTTCTGTTGATTTTCACTCTGGATCTGATATGACTAAAATGAATGTCTTGGATCTACATGTCTACATTCCATATAGATCTCATTAGCAGAAGCTAAGTATTAATTTCCTCCAGGAGTTAAACTTTATCCTGAATCTATAAAGATCTGTAACTCTTTGATTTACTTTTGGTATCTCATAAGGTATTTGGTATTTCTTATGTTGTTCCTGTAGAATCAAGTAGACCTTATTTCACTTCTTATCTGCTTCTTTGAACATTTAATCTCTGTCTATGTTTGCTTCATTAGTTAGGAAGTGAAACAAACCATGGTCTCTTTGAGAACTATTGCTGTACAATGAGCCCCCTTTTCGGAGCCCCGCCCCTAGGAAGTGTGGGATATTTTCACCTGTCTCTTTTATTGTTCTAGTTTCCTCCTCTTAACCATTAGCCAGGTTACATGGACATTACTCTTATTTCTAGGCCAAACTCATTCAATATCTCATGTTATTAAAGGAAATTTTGAGTAATATTTCCTATAGGTACTGTGCCTGAGAAAAAGCATCTTGTTTTATAGGAAGAGTGTATATGGTTTTGAATGGAGACAGACTTATAGATTTATCCCCTTTAAGAGGTCCCCAGGGCTCAACAACCTCTAATCATCTGACTTATTTGACTATGTAATATATGACAATAAAAAGATTCCCTTGAGCCGGGCGTGGTGGCGCACGCTTGTAATCCCAGCATTCGGGAGGCTGAGACCAGAGGATCCGGGTTCGCGGCCAGCCTCAGCTACCTAGTGAGGCACTCCGCAACTTAGTGAGACTCGGTTTCAAAATAAAGAATAAAAAAATAGGGCTGGGGGTGTAGCTCGGAGGTAGAATGCCCCTGAGTTCAATCCCCAGT
>PVLC010002549.1:0-82401 GCA_004027655.1 Graphiurus murinus
TTGTAATCCCAGCATTCGGGAGGCTGAGACCGGAGGATCCGGGTTCGCGGCCAGCCTCAGATGCTTAGTGAGGCACTCTGCAACTTAGTGAGACCCGGTTTCAAAATAAAGAATAAAAAATAGGGCTGGGGGTATAGCTCGGAGGTAAAATGCCCCTGAGTTCCATCCCCAGTACCGCAAAAAAAAAAAAAAAAAAAAAATTGTTGATGCTGACCTCAAATCAATATCAATGCTCCTCCTGTCTCACCCTTCCAAGCAGTGGGATTACAGGTTTATGCTACCACACCCAGCGCCTCCCACTCTTGCTGCATTAGATCCAGGTATAGATTACAGGGTGTGCCTTGTACCCCTCTGTCAGGTAGTTAAGCAGAAATGAGCAAGGGGTGAGAATAAGTCTCTCTCCACTGGAAGTTACAAAGTTCCTCCACCTCAACAGCTCCTTTCATGGCTAGATACTACCTAATCTAAAAGGAACCAGGAATAACCAGTCTAAGGGCCTTCCCAACTTTAAAGTACTGTGCAGAGCACTAAGCCTGTGGGTTTTGCTTAGGTACTGTGATAGGAAACTTTCTGAAATGACAGAAACGGCACAGGCACATTAAGCTGTGGTGTGAACTATAAGGAACTGCTCCAAACACCCAATACATGAGGGGAAGGTTTTCAGATGAGACATCAAAATTTGTACACACCACTACCGTTTCCACTCTTGGAAATGACCTGCTCCATGATGCTCTCTGGAGTGTAACCTCACTCTTCTAACAGGGCATTCCCCTTAAAACTGTCCACTCACTTTGCTAAATAAACTCTCTATGCTTATCCTGTCAGTGTTTCCCATTTGAAGTCTTTCCTTTAGGAAGAAAAAAACCAAGGGAAACAACTTCACCCTGACTTACCATACCTTCACCTACCTGACCACCTACACCTTTACCCTAGTCCCCCCTAAATCTCACCTGGTGCCTGGACTGCCCTCACAAAGGGAGTCATCTTGAGATGGGGCCCTCCCCATGGGCCTCCTCTTCAGGTCCTACCTCAGCAGTAAGTGAACGTGTTTCATAGCAATGAGTTTATTTCACACAAAAGGATGGGGAGACAGTTTATTGTCAAGGACCAAGAAACAAAGTCTGTGAAAGCTCTATACAAATGGTGATAAGCTACTGGGTGGGATGGGGTGGAGAGGAGACACAATAATACATAGCATTATTTAAAGTGGCCTCCAGCTCCTCATTCTAATACTTGAACCAAAGAGAGACAGCCACCTTTTTCTCTAAGGTGCAACAGAAAGGAAATGTGACTCAGTTTATCAGCTCCTACAAGGCAGCAGAGCAAGAGGACAATGTTGGGAGCCTCCGGCTGGCATACAAAATCGATGCTAAAGGTGGTCCACGGCTTGCTGGTGGCTGGTTCCCAGTTCCCTAGGTTCTTGGCGCCTCTTGATTCTCAATGATAAGCTTGTCAGTTGAATAGAGTTGGCCAATATGGACCTGAAGGCAAAGAAAAGACACAAGTCAAGAACCATGGGACTCTATGGGCTGAGAGTGATCCGAAAGGGCCATCTGTAACATTTAAATGCAAATGTATCTGCATTTGCATTAAGTGGCAGGGCTGCTCCCTTTTGGAAACTGCACTGGGGGCAAAGCTCATCACCAGATGTGTCTTTGCTCATTCCTTGCATCATCCACTTCCCACACCTCTTGCTGCGAGAAGTTAGAGATTCACACAGTCATAACTTTTTTCCTGAAGGCACCAGTGGCCAGCCTTGGGTTCCTGGATTGTTCAGAGCCAGCGAAGTCCTCCACCAGGCTCCCTGGCTGCCATCTGGCAGCAGAGCCATCCAAACATGTGCACTTACCACCTGAAGGGATTTACTTTTTAGAGGGGCTTCTTTCCAGGAAAGGCTTTCAGCACAAAGCCGATGTGTGCTTTGTCCATGCTGCAGTAGGAAGGTGTTGCATTAGGGGAAATTCGAACAACGCTCAGCTGTGACCCTGGTGGGGCTGAGGGCAGGAGTCTGTGTTCATGCACCTCCCGCCTTCTCGGCCTCTTCCTGTTTCATGTGTCCTTTTCAATTAAGTGTCTGTTAGATAAATGCTCCTGCTGTTGCAGATGGATGCTAGAGCCATAACCTGGGGCTACTGCCTGTCCTTCCTCTGGAACAAAGAGTCTTTGTCTCAATTTTTCTCTAAAGGCAGTTCCTGAGTGATACTTAAGACAAAGAGATTTATTTCTCTACAGTGAGAGAGACCCCCCTTCCGTGTTGGTTTTTTTCTTTTCTTTTTAGGAACAAGTAGAACTGATGAAGAATTGAGCATTAGGCAATCTGCCTAGACTTGAGAGCAGTGGCCACTCTTTGGGTAATCTGGGGCAAGTAGCCGCTCTTCACAAAAGCAAATGAGAGAAAACTCCCAGGGCCAGAGCTGTCATCCAAAGTGGCCAGGGGTCAGAACTAAGAGCCTCCTGTCTTCATGCTCTAGTTTAAAAGAAAGGCCCAGGGCGAGTGTGTCTTTACGAAGGCCCGTGTTAGGTAGTGGTGCTCTTCCACTGAGAGCAGCCCCAGTGGACCACTGAAGCTTTCCACTTTCCCAGGCCATTTGCTCAACTGTTTGCCTGCACCTGTGCAAAGCATCCTGGTGGATAATACTAGTAAGTGTCACTGTGGCACTAAGAGAAAGCCAAGGAACAGGTGAGAGCGGTCACACCATCCACAAAGGTAGCAAAAGTAGAGTGAAGATCTAGGAGCATGAGTGATCATACAGATATTTTTAATTGCAAGTGAGTTCCTTAATTACGAAAAAAAAAAAAAAAAAAAAAAAAAAAAAAAAAAAAAAAAAAAAAAAAAAAAAAGACCTGTGGCGGTGATGGTGGGAATGAGTGCTTTAGCACAATTCTTAAGACCCAAGCGATGAGTTTGCTCCTGTGTCTCCATTCATCCCTTCCTTTCAACAACAGAGGGAGTGTGTGTGTGTGTGTGTGTATACATATAATTTTATAATTTTTTTTTCTATATTGGGGATTGAACCCATGGCCCTGAGTGTGCTGGGCGAGTGCTCTACTGCTGAGCCTTTGAGACAGTTGCCAGTTTGGTCTTGACCTTGAGATGCTCCTGCCTCAGCCTCCCAAGTGGCGTGTGCCACTGTGCTGCTTAGAGAATACTTTCTATATAGGTAGATGGTGTGGGCCTGGGGTGCTGCTCTTCTCCTGAGCTGCAGGTAATGCTGATGCTGCTGGTCTGTCCACAGACACACTTTGAACAGCAAGGGCAGAAACCATGGTGAGGATCGAGATTAGCTGGACAGGGTTTCTTTTCTTTTCCTTTTGTTGTTATTTATTTATTGGTTGGGTTTCTAAGGGACCATACAATCCTATAAGTGAAGGCAGGGACTAGCTTGAGCCTCCCTTCATGACAACCTGGAAAAGGTGCTGGGTTAACTAAAGCCATGTCCCCTACAACAAAGAAGAGCAAGAACAGCAACCTTCTGCACACTGAATATTACATATGACTTTATTTCATATATTAAACTCAGCAGATCTATGGGTGAACTATCAAATAATTTTTAGAAAAAAAAGGCTAAAATACCAATGATTCTTTAAATAAATCCAGAATTGTTACTTTGGGGGAGATGTCCCTAGAGTTAAACTAGATTACATACAGGTGATTCTGTTTAACAACTCAAATGGTTTTGTCCCCTGGGAGCTTGTTTTACACTAGGCAATCTTGGAGGGTTCATGAGGAGCCCTTACCATAAACTTTTCAAGGCTCCAGTAGCAGGCAGAAACTATGAGATGACATTAGGAAGAACTTTTTTGTGTGTGGTACTAGGGAATGAACCTAGGGGCATTCTTTCTCTGAGCTATACCTCCAGCCTTATTTTATTTTTATTTTGAAATAGGGTCTCACTAAGTTGTGGAGGGCTCACTGAGTTGCTGAAGCTGGCTGTGAACTTGCAATCCTCCTGTCTCAGTCTCCTAAGTACTGAGATTACAAGTGTGTACCAGCTAGGAAAACTCTTTTAACAGAGTAGTTCTAAAATGGAATGGGAAAAAATAGGGCTGAGGTAGAATGCCCCTGGGTTCAACCAGTAACACACCACACACACACACACACACACACACACACACAAAAAAAAAAAAAAAAAAAAAAAAAAAAAAAAAAAAAAAAAAAAAAAAAAGGAAAGGGAAACAAGGCTGGGGATGTGGCTCACTGGCAGAATACTCTCCTGTGCAAGCCTCTGAGTTCAGTCCCCAGCTGTAAAAAACAAAAACAAACAAGTAAACAAAAAGAGTGGGTTGCCTTCGGAAGCAGTAAATTCTCGGTACTTCTAAGGAGCAGAAAGTGAGGATGAAGAAGGAATTTATATGTCAGACAGGTTTGAACCAGCTGGGGTCATTCTGACTCAGCCTCTGTGACTAAAGGCATCGTCTATGCCTCTAATAACAGTCACAAGGTTTCTGAATGTCCCAGTGTTGATCCACGTGTTCTACTTCTGACACACCCAGAAAGACACTGGACAAGGGGGTTGGGATACTTGCTGTAGTCCTGGCTCTGCCACTTGCAGAGTGACTCTCCACATCCTCCTCTCCTCAGCATCTGCATTTTTGTAAAATGAGGGGCCTGGATACTCCTGGGTGATTTTCTTTTTCTTTTTCTTTTTTTGTTCTGGGGATTGAATCCAGGGGCATTCTACCTTTGAACTACACTTCTGGCCCTTTTAGTTTTTATTGTGAAATAAGTTCTAAGTTGCTGAGGCTGGCCTGAACCTGCCATCCTCCTGTCTCAGTCTCATAAGTACTGGGATTACAGGTATATACCACCATGCCCAGCTTCTAGGTGATCTTTATCATCACTTGCTGCTCCAAGAGTGTTTGGGCTCTCAACAAAGTTGACAGATGTCAGGAGAAAGACTCGAAGTCCCCGAGTCAGTATGGGGCCTCCATGTGTGAGGTCCTTAAGCAGCTGGTAGGAACCTGCTCAAGGGACAGTCATTGCAGACATGGAGGGGAGAATAAATGTTCTGCAGCAACTGGAGATGTGACTGGCTTTCTTCCTTCTAACCATCACCTACTACCTACAGGCCAGCAGGCCAGGCAGTACGGTAGCAATGGCTGTTCTCCCATCTCTGCAGCCCATCGGGACCCCCCCTGTGTATGGTCTGTCCATACAGTCTATGAGGAGATGTGCCAAAGTCATGTCTGGGTTCCCTCTCTGTCTCCCCCCACTGCTTTGGGAGCCCCTCCGAGGCAGAGCACCTCTGTGTACTGGGCTCCGCACAGTCCTGGCAGACAACGGTGCTCAGCAGACCACTGAAGAGTGAGCAAGAGAAGGAATCTGTACGTATGGACTTTATGAAGATTTTCTTTTTCTCCTTAAATATTTAATTGCTTTATGGAATGTGTCTATTAATATTTTAGTGTTTTTCTGTCTAGTCTGTAATTCATAGATGAGTTTAAATATGTGTGTATACATAGACACACAAGATTTGCATTTGGAATTATATTATCACTTGCTTTATATTATGATACTTATGACATTCACTTTACTGAAAGAATATTATTATTTTTTTTCTGTGTGGTACTGGGGATGGAATCCAGGGACTTTCTATCTCTGGGCTACATCCCCATCCCTATTTCATTTTTTATTTGGAAACAGGGTCTCGCTAAGTTGATGAGAGTCTCACTAAGTTGCTGAGGCTGGCTTTTACCTGTGATCCTCCGGTGTTAGCCTCTCAAGTATTGAGATTACAGGCATGCGCCATGGTGCCTGGCTTGAAAGAATATTTTAAATAATTATAATATTTATGGTAAAGATGCATCATGATTTTGTTAGTCATCTCTATATGATGAACTCTTGGATTATTTCTGCTTAATACCACTCATAAATAAATCTTCTAGTACATCTGATTTTTGTTGTTAAACGAGATTTTTAGAAGTGGAATCATTAGGTAAACAGATATGAAGGTTTTTAGAGTTCCTGAAGGATCTTACAAAATTACTTTAATAAGTTGTTTGTCCAGCTGATGCTCCCTCTGGTGGCCTGTCTGAAGACTTCAGACACACCACGTGCTGTGTGAGCTTGAGTGTGCACTGGCTAGAGCAAGAATATGGGACCCCCTGTTGTGGTCATCTGCTGAGTTCCTAACAAAAGCCACCTTCAGAAAGACCACCCACCTAGAGGATGGAAACTGTGGGAGAGGGGCTCTCCTGCAAGACAGCTGTGTGTGTGCGTGTGTGTGTGTGCGTGTGTGTGTAAGGTTGGGGGAGTTAGTGCCCATCTGCCCCATGTAAAAGCCTCCAAGAAAAATTCCTCGGAATGAAGGGCTAGAGAGCAATCCAAAGAGCCAAGCGTTAGGAAACTTGAAATCAAAACAAGCCAAGTTTACAGCCTACTTGGTCTGAAGTATGAATTAGATTTTTAAATGCCCACTCACTCATTGCCACTGGGAACCGAATCCAGAGCCTTAAAATGCCAGGCAAGCGCTTCACCCCTGAGCTATATTCCCAGCCCCTAAAATATTCATGCAGATACAGCAATTCTATGGCTTTTGAGAAAAACAAATGGGATCAGATCTTAATAATGTTAATGGTAGATACACAAATGAATGTCTATCAGTCTAGGACCCTTTACTATTCTGTTTTCTATGAGCCTGCAAACTTCATCCTGACTGCCATGAGTCCCGGGGTCTTCCAACTTTTGTGTCTTTGCCTAGGCTACAAGAAAAGCTCACTGCATGTCCACCCTGTGAAAGCTCGTCCACCCTCTGGGCAGTGTTACAGCTTCTTTGGTCCCCTCTGTAAAAGGGGCTTTTTCCTCCTGGGAACACTTTCTGCATATAGTGGCCACACAGGTGGCGTTCACATGGCTCCTGTACTACAACCATAAGTGAGCCTGTCTCAGTTCCTCTGCATGAATATCATGGACTGGTGAGAGGAGACAGGAGGGGATGTATTACTTGACTCAGCTGCCTTCACAGCCTGGTTTAGGACAGTGGTGCGTTTGGACAAGGTGCTCGACAAGCGTAGTCATGAGCCACATAATGATGTTTTGGTCCACGGCCGACTGCATATGTGACCATAGTCCCATAAGACTATATTGCTTAGTGACTTTGTAGCTGTTTTAGTTTGTGTAAATACACTCTATGATGTTTCCACAGTGACAATATTGGCTAATGATGCATTTCTTGGGATATATGTATGTATCCTCATAGTTGAGTGATGTATGACTATTCTTGATAACTAAAGATATCAGTGTCTTTTATTCCATGGTTTTAAGGCTCTCTGCTCACTCTTTTTTTTCTTTTTTGGTACCGAGGACTGAACTCAGGAGCATTCTATCTCTGAGCTACATCCTCAGCCCTTATTTGCTTTTTATTTTGAAACAAAGTCTTGCTAATTTGCTGAGGTTCCCACTAAATTGCTGAGGCTGTCCTTGAGCTTGTAATCCTCTTGTTTCAGCCTCTCAGTACTGGGATTATAGGTGTGTGCTACCACACCTGGCTTCTATGCCCACTAATTCTAAACCCCAGACCTGTAAGTGTTCACAGAATGCCTTGGTGTTGAGCTCCTACTGGAAACATGGGACTGATGAATGCAAGTCCATAAAAATAGCAATAGGACCACTTACTGAACAACAATGTCCACCGACTGTTAAATAGAATCAAATGATTTAAAGTTGGCTGAGCAGAGGGTTTAGGCCATAATCCAGGGCTATAAGGGATTTACCCAGAGCAATTACAGAAGAGGTAAGGGAAATATTCAGTTCACACAAGGAGGCAATACTAAAAAGTTATCTCAATGAAGGCTAGAGTTGAAGCCATAAATGTTTGTGTACCAGTTCTGTTGCATTTATTTGGCCTGTAAAATTTGTCAGCACACACTGGGAGGCCAGCAGGGATCGATGCTGCAGAGCTAATGGCAGAGGAGGCTGCTTCAGAGCTGCAGGTGAGAGGGGCCGGTGAAGGGAAGTGAGGAGGTGCAATTAACAGTCCCTCCAGAATCCCAAATTAACTTCACAGCCATGTCAGACTATTACTGTGCATAAATTGGTTGTTAAAGCTGATCACACTTTTATTTCATAATCTTTAGGAGTTGGCATTTGAGTCCATTAGAAAAATACTCAGATTATTCAACTATAAGTCGATGGGCTGACTGGATGGCCCAGAAACCTTTATGAGTTCTGAGACTCATTAGGCAAAGAACATGCTGGGGAAGGAAGGAGGATACAAGAAAATAAAATTGAACCCGATGTTTCAGATCTTCATTTCAACTCCTTGGAAGCAATACATACTCACTTGTCCTACATATCTACAATGCCTGAGAGACAGGGCACCTGGGGAGTGGGGGATGTGAAGGGCTGAGAGGGGAACAGCCCCAGCTCTGGGCTGGGATCCTAATCTTGCCTCTGCTGCTTCCTGCTTATTTCAGAGGGTGGCCATGAAAACCAAATCAACTACTAGACATGAAGAAAATGTACCAACTCCTCCAGATACATGGGGCCCACATATGTGAAGTGTCTTAAGCCTGCTGGTAGGATCAAGTAAGATCAGTACCAGTCATATAAGCAAGACTCATTAAATGCTACTTACATGCACAACACTGTATGGCCTATCTCTGTCAAAATGGGTATCAGGGGGTTCCAGACACTGACCTTAAGAATGCCGACAACCCCTTATCCTATAGCTGTAAGAACCTATGAGTCTGTACTAATTAACCTCCCAATGTGGAGAGAGGTGTCAGTGATACCTCAGGTCACCACTGTTTTTTTTTTACCCCTTAATTAGGTGCATTGTAATTTTACATAATATTGGGGTACAGAGTGGTAGAAAAATACATGCACACACTCTTGTTGCCCTCCCCACTGGGTTCCCCCCACCCTCATCCTACAAGTCTGAGATTGGAAATGGCAATTCTACTATGTTCCTAGCATTATTTCTATCATTGCATTCTTTATGACTTCACCTCCCTTCCCTTCCCTAGTTAGCCTTAGTCGCTCCCCTGGAGTCTGCTCATCTATTTGATGTTGCCCTTATTTCCAATTATCTTTCTTGCTTCCACATACAAGAGAGAACGTACATCCACATGTTCTTTGGGACGGGGTGTACTCATTTAGCAGGGCATTCTCCAGTTCCATCCTATTACACTGTTGGTAGGCCTACAAACTAGTACAACTGCTTTGGAAATCAATGTGGAGGTTTCTCAGAGGATGGGACTGGAACTACCAAAGAGTAACTTCCCAAAGGAAATGAAATCAGAATATTATAATCATGCATGCATATCCATGTTCATAGCAGCACATTATGTTAAGTGAGATTAGTCAGGCACAAAAAGTAAAAAAGTTAGATGCTCTCCCTAATTTGTGGAATCTAGGGAGAAAGTGGGTCATAGGAGGGACTCTAGATGAAGAAGGGAAACCTTAGATGAGCAAAGGTGACCTAACTGAAGATGATGGGGGGGGGATACCCTAAAGCACAGGATGTACATTCACCAATGCATGTGGCGACCCCTTTCTTTTGCATTCCAGGCCATGAGAGTCAAGTAAACAAAACCACTTAAAGGGACCTCAGAGAGCTGTGGGCAGCTGGTAGGGTTTCCTCTGCAGGAATGAGCCCATTTTCAATGGCTACATCTACAAAGGCAGAGATTCCTAACCAGGTCTGTGCACAGAGCCACAGGGTCATCTTCTTAGGACATGTGTGGCTGATGTCTCACAATGGTGTTTCTTATTAGGGAGGTTGTGTGTGTGTGTGTGTGTGTGTGTGTGTGTGTGTGTGTGTGTGCGCGTGTGTGTGTGTGTGTGAAGCCCAGGCAAGTCATTGCTCCTTCTGATTGACATCCCTGGATGATGAATGGCAAGGGGTGCTCTCTGAGGGGAGTCAGGCTGAGCACTTATTGTTTTTAACTATAATAAGATTTCCCCCCAAATATGTAAATAGTTCTCCAATAAATAAATGAAGAAACCAGGGTAGCTATTTTCCTACCGTTTTACTTTGGATACAGTCCTTCCACAAGTTAGGGCTATGGGTGACTAAACTAAATGGAGGAGGGAGGTGTCTTTTCACCTTACAGCATTGCTATAAGATGTCCCTCCCCTAGCTGCGCTTAGAGAGGGGCAAGGAATTCATCTCCCTGCCTGCCATGCATATACCTGCTCTCTAGAGGAGCTGGGTGCTTGTGGATGTTTCTGTTGCTGGTCTAGACCACTGCTCAGGGTGGGGAGACAGTTATGAAATGAGAGACACGCACTGCTCCAAACACACTCTCCAACTCTGGTGGGGCAGGGCAGAGTGGGCCACGTGGGGATAATGGACATAAACAGTGTCAGCCACTGACCAGGAGTCCTCTGGAGCCACGTGAAAGCATTGCATAAGGAAGGCTTGGTGAGATGAAAGGATCCCAGCAGCAGACATGCTGCCATGCGTGTCAGCACTGCTGTGAGTCAGTCACCTGACCCTCTTGGAACTGGGCAGAACTCAGAACCCAAACATCACATCTGAGTAAAACTTACAGCTTCCCCGGCACGGTGACAAGAGAGCCCAGGCACACAGCCAGTGATAACGTCCCATCAGAGGTCATGCTCCTGCACCCAGGCAGAGATCCAAGATCGGCTGTACGTCAGGTCCCCAACCCAGAGCTTCAGGTCACCAACACCAGAGCAGTAAGGCCAGAGTGCTGGCTCTATTATAATTAGTGACAAGGTGATGCAAAAGCTTAGGCCGATCCTTCCTGGTATGTGTGCCTGAATGAGCAGGTTCCTGATGGTATGTTTATCCCTTGCTCTGGGGAATATTTCTGATAAACTCTCTGGCACAGCTAGGCTGTCTCTTGCTATTTTATTCTTTCAGGGATACCTGTGATTCTTTTTCTTATACTTTTGCTGGTGCATTATAATTGTACATCATAGATTCAACTGATAAAAATAGCTGAGTATGGTGGCTCATGCCTGTAATCCCAGTACTTGGAAGGCTGAGACAGGAAGATTGCACATTTGAACCTCAGCAACTTAGTGAGACCTTGTTTTTTAAAAAAAAAAAAAAAAAAAGGTCTGGGGTGTGGCTTGGAGGTAGAATGTCCCTGGGGTCAATCCCCAGTACTAAAACAAACAAACAAGCACAAAATAAAGCAAAAACCAGAAACCAAAACAAGCAAAACAAAACAAAACACCAAAATCCCCCAACACGTGTGTCCCAACAAAGTGCTAGAAGCATCCATGCATACATCACATGGTGTACTTCCCTCTGCGGTCCTAATACTCGCTTTACACGAATGTATCCGAGTAGGCAGGCTGGGTGGAACCCTTTGTGTTAGTTTACCTGCACCCACACCATTCTTAGAGACTGGAGTGTGGACTGGGCTCTGGTTGGTTTTGCTTGGTTAGACAGTATACAGTCTCACCACCTGCACTGTGCTGTGTGATTCTATGCGCTCGTGCCTTTGTGGGCTTCCAGATTTGGGACAGCATCATTGGAGGCATTATCACTGTGAGACAGTCACAGTTACCAGAGCACTGAACACAGCAGAACCCTAGTCAAGTCTATGGCCCCAAGGAAGTGACATTCAATGCTGAGAAGAGCTTCTCAAGTAGGAACCGGAAGATGCATTTAAAAAAAAAAATTCAGGCTTGTGAGATGTGCTGATTTATTGGCCTCTTTTAAAATATGTCAGGTTGAGTTTGATGCTTTCTGCAGTTAAGTTGCCAGGAACAAACAAGGTTCCTATAAGAGACAACAAATACTTCTTTTCCTAACTGCATGCCTCCCAGTGTTTTCCAGAAGTTTCTCTTGGGTAGTTCCACACACAGCTGTTCCTGAATGGATGCCATGATTGGTGGCAGCTGTTCTACCTCTGCCCTCATGGGCTGATGTTAGTCAGGCACAAGCAAGAAATGGTGGAAAATAAGAAAGCAAACAGGGAGTCACAATCCACAGCTTTTTACAACTTGCTCTTTCTCACGCTCAACACTGGAGTAGAAGAAGCTCAGGCCTGCTTCTTTTCTTTCCAACAGCTGCTTTGTTCTTTGCTTGTACAGTGGTCAGCAAAACCCTCTCACTTCCCCAGGGCTGGAGAGCCTTGTGGGAATGATATTATACTTTAAACAATACTGGGGTCACACATGGACCAACACATCTCATTAACTGGCTCACATTGCTTCCTCCTCCAGCAGTCAGGCTGAAGAGCTCACTAAAATAGTCACTGAGAGAAAAAACGATATCATGAACCAGACTGCTTGCCAGGGCCTCAAGAGGGAGCAAATGGCTCTGTTCCGGAAGCCTGCAGAGAGCTGGTCGTGTGAAGGGCAGAGCTGGGAACTGGACATCAGCAAGGGCAGCGGGCAGTCAGTGGATGGGCCCTGGCTTAGCACATCTTACTCCTCCATGTTTCCACAGGACACCCAAATTACAAGGTCTAAAAGATATCAGTACATGTGTAAGTGCTCTTGGGATTCACAGAAATGTCTGCAGGAAGAGGACCCCCCCACCCCTGGCCAGGGGTTAGGGTGAGGCTCTCTGTACCAGACTTGTTAAACAGCTGCTCCCCAGGACCCTCCCTCAACACACCCCACCCTCCCAGATGCCCCAGTCCTCACACTTCAGAGATCCTGTCTAGCTTAGCGGGGCCCTCAGCATTCTGCTCCAGCCTGGCCAGCTTTGTTCTGAGTGGTCCAGGTCTAGACCCAGGGGGTTCACATCACCCACAGGTCAGGACGTTGGAGAAGGAGTTTAGGCTATTTCTGAAAAGGTATCCACGGTTTGTAGGAACGGGTTGCTTATCACAATGCTCACTTTGTTATGTCTTTTTAGCAGAAATAATGCAGGGAAGGTGCAAAACAGCCACACCAAATGGCCCCTATTTTTTCTGGGAAGTTATCCCAGATGAGGGAGAAAGAGAAGTGGGAGCCTGAAGAGACAAGCGGGTCTCTGATGAGACCTGCAGGTAGGTCTCCTTTTCCAGCCCAGCTGTGATGGCGCCTTGGCATTCCTCAGCTCTCACGGGGTGAGGAGAGGGGAAAGAAGCATTCTTCCCTGCAAGCTCTCCCCTGGGTCCCTGGGGCTGGCTTGGGACTTGGGGAATTCACTGTCGGTTCCAAAGCCTTAGCATTATCCTGGAAGTCATTACTGAGCCTACCTGCCAATTAAATACCCAGGGAGAGAAGAATCAGTATCTATAGAGAAGCATCAGACCTTCCACCAGCACGTCCCTCCTCTATCCTGCTGCCGTGCCTGCTACTGGGCTCCATAATTCGCAGACTGCCCAGACCTGCCACAAGGTGGATGAAATAACGAGTCCCCTCACAGTGCGCTAGGGAACTGGCATTTAAGAGGCCAGCTCCAGTGTGGCTCCCTGACAAGGGAAAGAACCAGGCCTCAGAATCACCAGCCCACTCTGCCTGCACACACCTTGCCAAGGTCTTCAGCGGCCAGCAACCCGCGGCTCTCCTGTTGGGGGTCTGCTTTCGCTCCCCCAGAGCAGGGCAGGTGTAGACACGGTGCCGGGCCAGCCTTGCTGGGTGTTGGGAAGCTGGAACGAGTGGTCTGAGCTCACCCTCCACCTGCCTCACGGAGGTGACCCCTGGCTCTCTCAGGAAGGAGGCAGCCTAGGGCAGCTCCCCTCGATCTTTCCAGCCTTCTCTCTCCACCCACTTGAGTACAGGCCACAGTGAAGGAGGCAATTTGCAAATAACTTCTTCTCTGAAGGATATAGGCTGTCCCTTTAAATGTGCTCATCTGCTGGGTGTGGTGGTGCACGCTTGTAATCCCAGCATTTGGGAGGCTGAGACTGGAGGATCCGGGTTCACAGCCAGCCTCAGCTGCTTAGTGAAGCCCTCTGCAACTTAGTGAGACCCTGTTTCAAAATAAAGAATAAAAAATAGGGCTGGGGCTGTAGCTCGGAGGTAGAATGCCCCCAGGTTCATCCCCAGTACTGCAAAAAAAAAAAAAAAAAAAAAAAAAAAAAAAAAAAAAAAAAAAAAAAAAGTGCTCATCTTTAACTGCTAAGAGAAAGTGAGAGGAAATTAATCTTTCTGCCCACATAACATTTTGCCACTGTTGATTTTAAAAGGAGCCTGTGACTAGACATTTCATTCAATGAAATCGCACTACTGTCATTATATTATGTCTATGACTTCATACTTCTGTAATGGTTACAGTAATAATTGATATCTGTCTAGCACTTTGCAGTTTACACAGTATTTATACACTTTATTGGTTCATCTGATCTTTGTAAGGCATGTAGAGATGGTATCATTATCATCGTCATCATCTTCATCATCTCTATATTATGGTTCGATATCAAGGGCCTAAGAGGTAAAAGTATTTACCCAACTTCACAGGGCTAATATTTACTACTCCGACTTGAAGCAAATTTCTACTTTCAAATCTTTTAGTCTTTTTACTAAACCCAGGCAATTCTGTAACTGTGGTATAGTTTTAAAAACCTCTAAATATACTAAAAAACACCAAGTAATGAGTGGGTATATTTTATGGTAGTGAATCTCAATAAAGATATTAAGACTTAGTTAAGAAAAGGCAAAATAGTTTATTAATATTTTTGTATGAATATATATTTTAAATATACAAAGTTAAAGAAAATATAGAATTTAGAATTAAATTTGTCTGCTTTTTACTTTTTACAATATGACTGTTAGAAAATTTAAGATTACATTGCATTTATAGCTTTGTGTTATATTTCTGAAGAATCTTGCTGATCTACATCATTCTGTTGATTTAAAAATTTATTTTCATTTACTTTTATTATTATTATTATTTTTCAGTGGTACTGGTGATTGAACCCCAGGGGCATTTTCCCTGTGAGTTACACCTCCAGCCCTATTTTTATTTTGAAGCGAAGTCTCACTAGGTTGATGAGAGTCTCACTACTTGCTGAGGCTGTCCTTGAACCTGTGATCTTCCTGCGTCAGCCTCCCAAATACTGGGATTACAGGCATGCGCTCCCCCATGCCTGGCCTGTTTTTAGGTTTTAAAGAATGTGGTAAAATACTCATTATGTTATGTTAAAAATTTCAATTTCAACCTTTGCTTTGAAGATTACAGGAAGTGGCAAAGTAGAAGCTGCAAAAGGCAGTACAGGGAAGGCCCACGTATCCTTCACCCCATTTCTCCCAACGGTTGCATCCTGCAGAACTACAGTGTAAATTGACATTTACACTACCCTTTAAAATTTTTTCATAGAACACTAATCAAGCTCTGGTGAGGAAAAATATGGAGATGTAATAGGAAATGGTAGCTTAAAGTTGTTGATCTTCTATAAAATAAATATTGCTCCTCTCGGAATGATAAAAATTAAGTGGAAATCCAAATATAGGTTTCTCATTGTCTGTGAAGAAGTATTTTATAGAACCTGTCAATGTGCAGAGAACTGCAGTGATTACATTTAGACTCTAGAAGCAGGACACCTGTCATCCCTATGCCCCTGCTCCTAGCTCAAAGTAGGGGTGTCACAAAGCCACAAATTAGGGAGACTCTGGGGCTTCACAGATAAGAGCTACATCTCTAGCTCACCAATCGCTGAGAACTAAACAAAGCTGTCAGGCTTCATAGTGGCCAAGTGCATTTCCCTTGGGAAAAACCAAAATGATAAGGTTGCCGGGCTGATCGACAGAGATAAAAAGGAGCCACTGTATGTCCTCTGTGTGTGTGTGTGTGTGTGTGTGTGTGTGTGTGTGTGTGTGTGCACGCAATCTTAACAAAGGACTTCTCCCTTCTCCCCACCATTCACAGAGATGCCCTCCATGTGAGTGCTGTCTGATGAGGGACGGTCCACCCCTGAACCATGCTCCCAGGTCATCGAGGGTCACCGTAGGTATATGTGGTGTGGTCTCAGGAGTATCCATCCCATTCCCTGTTGGGGCCTGGGAATTAGTGGCGTCCAACTCATGGGCTGCCCCGAGCTAGCCCAGGGTTTCCCCAAAGGCTTAAGTCTGTGTATTATTTCCTGTTGTGGTGGTGACAAATTCCTCCATGATGGGTGCCTTGAAACAACTTAAATTTATTCTCTTACAGTTCTGGAGGCCTGTAGTCAAAAATCAGTTTCACTAGGGGGAAAAAAAAATTGAAGTGTTGGTAGGATCAGCTCCTTCTTGGGGCCAGGGGAGAATGTTTCCTTGTCTTTTCTAGGCTCTAGTGGCCATCCGAATCCCTTGGCTCGTGGCCCCTTCCTCTATGTTCAGAGTACCTCACTCCAATCTCTGCTTCTGTCATCACATCACCTTTTCCTCTGTAGTCAATTTCCTTCTCCTTTTTCTTGGGGGGGGGTGGTGGTGTGGGTACTGGGGATTGAACGAAGGGGTGTTCTACCTCTGAGCTACACTCCTATTTTATTTTTTACTTTGAACTAGGGTCTTGCTAAGTTGCTGAGGCTGGCCTTAAACTTGCGATCCTCCTACCTCAGCCTCCCAAGTACTGGGATTATAGGTATGAGCCACCACCCTGGCCTTTGCTTTCTCTTATAAGGACAGTTGTAATTACTGGGAGGGCTCACCTGGATAATCCAGGGCCATCTGCCCATCTCAAGATTCTTAACTTGATTCCAATCTGCAAAGTTCTTTTTGTCATAAAAGGTAATACAGAGTCAGGCGTGGTGGCGCACGCTTGTAATCCGAGCATTCGGGAGGCTGAGACTGGAGAATCTGGGTTTGAGGCCAGCCTCAGCTACTTAGTGAGGCACTCCACAACTTAGCGAGACCTGGTTTCAAAATAAAGAATAAAAAAATAGGGCTGGGGGTGTAGCGCGGAGGTAGAACGCCCCTGAGTTCAATCCCCAGTACCGCAAAAAAACCCAAAAAAGGTAATACAGGCTCCAGGGATTAGGATGGGGACATCTTTTTTTTTTTTTTTTTTGCGGTACTGGGGGTTGAATCCGGGGGCATTCTACCTCCGAGCTATACCCCCAGCCCTATTTTTTATTCTTTATTTTGAAACCGAGTTTCACTAAGTTGCGGAGTGCCTCACTAGGTAGCTGAGGCTGGCCGCGAACCCGGATCCTCCGGTCTCAGCCTCCTGAATGCTGGGATTACAAGCGTGCGCCACCACGCCCGGCTAGGATGGGGACATCTTTTGAAGTCACCATTCAGTTGACCATCCCTTACTTTATGGTTTTGTAGAAACCAGTTATTAAAAAAAAAATAACATATCTTGCTGTAGGAAATGTGAAACTTTAGCTCTGGAACCACCCTTACTTGACTAAGAGACACTGAAGGGAGAGAAAGAAGGACACACACCAGCCCCTAAAAAGCCAAGTCAAAGAGATTAAGTGCCATTAGATTAGATTAGAAGGATGACTAGAGAAAGTACAACCTTCCCCGAGGAGTAAGCAGTGGTTCCTTTGCCTCTTGCTTCTCCAGGATAGAACTGGGGTCTGCATTCGGCAGGGCATGCATGGGTGTGTGTGCTGGGAAGCCCGAGGGCCATTTGTCTGGATCCTGCCATGTCACAGGTTATGCTATGCGGTGGCACTGTTATACACATTTAGATGGTAGCTGGGAAACAGGGAGACCCTTTCCTCTCATATTAAAACCAATTGTGGCAGTATAAGATGATTCATAATTTTCTTCTCAGGTTTTCAAAAATTTCATTAAAGAAAAAAAAGAGAACATTTTGTGTGACTGGGCAGATTTCTGATAGTGTCTGTCATTTGATAGGAGCTGAAAAGATATGGCTATCCTCTAGAATAAGTGAACAGATTGGCACAGGCTTAAATATAGCACATCACTGCCACCTGTGAGGAAGGCTTGAAAGTGACCCAGCCTCTACCAGTATCCAAATCTTGGCATCCCTTGGAGGCGCTGGAATATTCTGACCTTGAGTCACACGTAAGAGACTAAGATTGGTTTGGTTTGGGATGTTGCTTATACATTAGAATTTTTAACAGTTATGGTAACATACACATAATAACCACCAATCTACTTTCTGTCTCTATGGATTTCCCTATTCTGGATATTTCATATAAACAGAACATCCAATATGTGCCGTCTGTCTCAGACTTCTTTCACTTGGCATAACGTTTTCAAAGCTCACCCGGGTTGTAGCATGCATCTGTAGTTCAGGTCATTGTAAATAGTGCTACAAACATTTGCATAAGTTTTTGTTTGACCACCTGTTTCAGGTCTTCTCGAGTGAGAATGCTGGGTCATAGAGTAATTCTATGTTTCACTTATTTAGGAAGCAACAGGCCGGTTGTCTGCACATGAGATTTTAAAAGCTCCCAGGTGAGTGTAATGTCTGGCCAAGGTTAAAAACCAGGTTGGTTAAGGTCAAACTATCAATTTTTATACAGCTGAAGTGACAAAACAAAGATGAAATCAGAAAAATCCAGTCAAGAACTGACTTCAGTAAACAAATTACAAAGAAAAAGAGGAAAAAAAAAAAGATATGGTGTCTATGGGTTTTAGAGACATTTAACATATACCATCCAGAATCTTACTTGAATGCTAATTCAAACATACACACTGAAAAATTATATTTGTTAGATAATTAAAAATTTAAACATTATGTAATTGATGATTTGATATTAAGAAATTATTAGTTTATTAGTTATAATGCTTAACTAAATTATTAGTTTATTAGTTATAAATTATTACTTTATTATTTATAATACTTTTGCAGTTATACTTTTAAAATACTCTTCATCTTTCCATATATGTACTAAAATAGTTTGACACTGACTTACATATACTTCCTCAAAATAATACAGAGGGTGTAGGTGGGTATATAGTTGAAAAAATTTTTAAAAATTGTGGCCATGAGCATATTCTGCTTACTTCTGTATATGTTTAAACTTTTCAATAATAATTTTTTTTTAAATTGGCCATTGTAAAACAAATACGGGGAAAATGTGACCAAATGTCTATTTAAGAATACTCATACCTATTCATCTTCCCTTCTCTTCCTCAATAACTATATTTCCCAGGACTCTGAACAGAACACAGATTCAACCCAGGTGTGGTTTTTATGGTAACAGAATATCTCTCTAAGTGGGGTTCCCTATAGATGCCTTGGGCTTTGTCTCCTTCAAAAACAAGAATTTAAGTTTTCCTGCTAAACTCAAAAAGCTTTCTAGCTCTAGATTTTGAAATGAACCCAATTCTATTCTCTCTCTGTTAAAATACATTTAACATTTATCACTTTAACAAAATGTGTGTGTGTGTGTGTGTGTGTGTGTGTGTGTGTGTGTGTGTGGTACTAGGGATTGAACCCAGAGGAATTCTTCCTCCCTCCAAGCTATATCCCCAGTCCTTTTTACTTTTTTGTTCTGAAACAGGGTCATACGAGGTTGCTTAGTCTTGCTAAATTGCAGAGGCTGTCTTTGAGCCTGAGATCCTCTTGTCTAAACCTCCCATGTCCTGGGATTACAGATGTGCACCGCCACACCCAGTACATACACCTCCGCAACATTTCATCTTCCAATTTAAGCTGTACCCATTCCTTTGCTAACTCCCCAATTCCTTCCTCCCTGGGCCCTGGCACCCACCATTCTACTTCCTGTGTGAGTTTGGCTACTCTAGTACTGAATATAAATGGAATCGTATTTATCCTTTTGCACTTGGCTTGTTTTGCTTAGCATAATGTCTTCAAGGTTCATCCATGCTGTAACATGTGTCAGGACTTCCTTCCTTTTAAAGGCTGATTTGTATTCCACTGTGTGTCTCGACTGCATGCTGTTTAACCATTCATCTGTTCATGAGCACCTTTTGGCTAGTGTGAATAATACTGCTATGAGCACCGGCGTGCAAGTTATCTGTGTGCCTGCTTACAATTCTCTGGGACATATGCCTAGAATCAGAATTGCTGGACCATATGGTAATCCCAATCCATTCTTTTAGAAAAACAAAGTGAATATTCTTTAAGTGATAACTTGCTCTGACTTTTTTTTTGCTGTCTACTAGAATGGGGCTGGCTTGGGAGTAGAGAAAGGTAGGTTAATTGAGTAGTTAAGAACCTGGGCTTTAAGACAAACCTAGTTTCAACGCTTACTCTATGAATCACTGGCTCTTAAACCTTGGGTTATCACCTAATCCTGAATCCTCAGTTTATTTACCTATAGAATGGGATAATACCAACCTTATAAATTAGATGGTGTTTCTATAATGTCCTAGCACAGTGCCTGGAACATGACATTCAGCAAGTGGCTTCTGTTTTATAGATTACTGCCATTTCAACAGTACCAGGTGCTGGCTAAGAAAATGACACTTGCAGGTGTTCCACAGGTCAGAACTACAGCTCTCCTAATGGCATGCTGAACTGCCCCCAGGAACTGTGCTTCTGGGAAGATCAACAAACTCCAACCATTTCTCATTGTAGAGGGCTCTGCACAGACAGAACTCTCATGTCTTCCTGGTGTGTTTCAATCCATTTAAAATGTACAACTCAGGCCGGGCGTGGTGGCGCACGCTTGTAATCCCAGCATTCGGGAGGCTGAGACTGGAGGATCCGGGTTCGAGACCAGCCTCAGCTACCTAGTGAGGCACTCTGCAACTTAGTGAGACTCCGTTTCAAAATAAAGAATAAAAAATAGGGCTGGGGGGTGTAGCTCGGAGGTAGAATGCCCCTGAGTTCAATCCCCAGTACCGCAAAAAAAAAAAAAAAAAAAAAAAAAAAAAAAAAGTACAACTCAGTGGCTTTGGGCATGTTCACAGCTGTGCATGAATTACCACATCGTCTATAGAGGCTTTCATTACCTCCAAAAGAATCATCACAGTGTTCAGGTGTTACCTGCTATCATCTAAACGAGGTTTGCCCCCCAAACTCATGATGAAGGAGTTTAATCCCCAAAGGTTTATGTTAATGGGATTAGGAGGGTGAAACACCTTAATCTGAATATGATGTTTAGAGGCTAGTCCTTTGGGAAGTGATCATCTTAGATAAGGTCATCAGGGTTAGAAGCTTAGTAGCTATATAAGGGGAAAGAGAGAAACCAAATAGATGGGAATATACAGGGGCTCCTATCATGATGTAGCCTGGCTGGAGGGGCAGGGGCTTCACCAGTACTTTCAGAACCCTAAGCCAGAATTAACCTCCATTTTTTCAAATAAAGTAGCCTACCTCAGGTATTTGGTTATAGTAATGAAAAGCTGACTCCTCAGACCTCCCATCCTCCCCAGCCAACTGCAACTACTCACCTGCTTTTTGACTCTATGGCTATAACTACTCTGTTCATAAAAATGAGATTATACAGTGAATTACCTCATTTCTTTCATGTAGCACCATGTTTTCAAGGCCCATTTTCACTGCATCAAATATGATAAGTGTAATATGAGTACTTTGTTTCTTTTTAATCACCCAATAATGTTTCACTGTATGTATTCATATATAGAAAAATAATATTAAATAGTTTTTCTTACTTAAAGAGTTTTAAAGTATTAGCCAGTAAGAGTAATGGGGCTTTTAAATGTAATGATTTCCAGACTGTCACAATAAGCCTTATATAGTATACTGTGCATATTACATAAGGAACCTAACATGTTCCCCACTGAAAACCAAAGAAAACACCAAGATGCAACAGAAAATGGACCTGGTGCCAGACACGATATAGTTTATGACAGAGGTAAGAGTTTTTCTCCTCTTACCTCAGAGAGTTAACAGAAAGGAAGAGCTCTTAGGGATTTCAATTAGAGGCAAGTTCTAGTGATGCTTAGGAATAGTTTCAAAAGCTGAGTTAAAAATGAGATTAATCCTTTAGACATAGTAGCTCTCTGTAATCATGTTAGTACTTAAAAGTCTTAAAGAAATAGCCTTTGGAGCAATCAGAAAAGGACTTCAAAGCACTACACAGAAAGTCTGAGAGACTGTAATCTCAAAAGAAGAACATTATTGATGTTCATTTAGTACCTACTATGTCCCTGGCACTGTAAGTACTTGAAAGTTGTTCGTGTTAACATTCTCAGTAAATAGGTATTAAAATCTCTAGGGTATGTATACTACATTCTAATCTATTCATATGTTTAGGAAATGCAGTCACCTTTCTGAAATACTGACTTCATTGTATTTGGGATATGTACCCAAGTAGTGGGATTGTTGGATTATATGGTAGGTCGATTCTTGTTTTTTGAGGAACCTTCATACTGTTTGCTATAATAGCTGTCTTAATTTATAATCTTATTAATAGTGTAAAAATAAGAGTTCCCCTTTCTCTGGAACCTTGTTGGCATTTGTTACTTTTTGTCTTTTTGATAAAAGTTATTAGAATGGGGGATGATCTCTCACTGTGGTTTTGATTTGTATTTCACTAGTGATTAGTGATGCTGAGTGTTTTATCATGTACTTGCTAGACACGTATATAGAGACTATATTATATAGAGACTCTATATTATTCTATAAAAGAATGAAATCCTGTCATTTTTGGAAACATGGATGGAATTGGGGGATTTTACATTAAGTGAAATAAGCCAGAAATAGAAAGACAAACACTACAAGTTCTAACTCCTATGTGTAAGCCCAAAGAGTTGATCTCACAGAAGGAAAGAGTAGAAGGAGGGAATGGTGGGGGGATGGCTTGAATAATGGCTTCCAAGATACAGTTGGATGGGAGGAATAAGTTCTACTGTTCTAGAGCTTACTAGGATAACTAAAGTTTACAACTCATTATGAAATTTTAATATAACTAGAAGAGAAGAATTAGAAAGGTTAATTACCCCAAATTGAACATTACAAAATACATATATGTATCAAAGTATCACATGATGCTCCATAAATACGTACAATTATGTGTTGATTAAAAACATGAAAAATTAAAAAAAAAAAACTGTGTTGGAGGGACAAGGAGACAAAGGCCTACAAAGGGTAAGCAGCCAGTTCTGAATGGCAGTAGATGGTGATCTGGCTCAGTGAGACCTGGGAGCCCGATGCCCATGACCTCTCCAGGCACCGCACTGAACTTTCTCCTCATTTAATGGAGAAACAGAGTCAAAGTTCAAACCATGTCATCACCAGCAATTCTGGAAACATGGTTAATGTATCTTATCTAAAATGCTGATCAACTATGGAATATACTTCAAAGTTAGGCAATAGCCTCATAACGTAGGTTATATTGTATTTACAAAAAATATAAATCAAAGCAGGAGACTAAGGAATATTAGCTAAAAGGAAATATCTGGTTGATTTAAAAACTTTAGCCTTGACTAACACTTTTGCTATAACTGTGTCTAAATTATACAAGGTTCTTTCTTTAAATAAAGCTTAATTAAAATTTGGTAAGATTTACAAAACATTTGGAGGCTGAGGAATTTATATGTATATAAAGAATACATCAAAACTATATAGGCTTTAGCATTGAAGGAGAACAACATAGAGGTTTAGATGAAGTAGGATGTGGTCTAAGTATTTCACAAATCAAAAGTATCTCATAATGCTTTGCAGGTATTGGTAGTGAGTGGTGACGGGTGGTCCTGTATCTGGAGCATGGAGCTATTTGTGCTCAGAAAAGCCACTGTGTGTTTCAACTTGATTTGGCCTTGTGTACATTCAATCCAAACATTTCCTTGTTGGTCACTCTGTAGATTCTTATCTATTGACTTAAAAGCATGGTAAGCAGTATAATACCCACACTTAAAGATGGCTAGGATGGCAAATTTTATGTTATATGTATTTTACTACAATTAAAGATTTGAAAAGTAACACAAATTGAAACCAAAATATAAACTCTTTTCTTTTGGTACTAAGGATTGAACCAGGGGCATTCCACCTCTGAGCTAGATTCCCATTCCTATTTTATTTTCAAAGAGTCTCTCTAAGTTGCTGAGATTGGCCTTGAACCTGCAATCCTCCTGTCTCAGCCTCCCAAGTACTAGGATTACAGGTGTGTGCTACCACACCTGGCCAATCCTCCTTTTTTCTACACCATAATTTAGCAGAACAATCTTTCTTATGCCACCGCCTACCTCTTAGGTAATTAACTTAATGGATTACATTAAGAACTAGGATTACAGGCATGAGCCACTATGCAGGGCTGGCCTTTCAGTTTTGGGATCTAGAATTTTCATGTCTGGAAACCTATGCTTCTCTAAAATTTAATTGAGTTTTTATCACATTTGTGGAACTGCAAAGCAGATGACACTGTCAAGGATACTGGTGTGATGGAGTGATGAAGATGAGAGAGGTAGAGTGGAGGTATGGCTTGAGGGGTCATGTTTACCTTCTTTCAATGAAAAGGCTGATGTCACACAAACAGTGAAGTACACTGCCCTAGGTAACCGGATTTTAGCCTGATTTGTCCTCTGACCCTGGGCAAGTCACCTGGCTCCGTGCCTCAGTTTTCTCACTTGTAAAAGAAGAATGTGATGATTTCCAAGGTCTCCAAGGTCTCTTCTGACTATCAAATCTACTCTATGCTCCTATTCCACAAAAAGGAAAACATCTCAAAGAGCTTGGCCAGGGACTTGTGAACACAGGATTTCTTCTTCTGCATTCTCATGTATCAACAATAGCAAAAGAGTATTGGTATGAATAAAGGAAACTTATTACACCAAAATAAATACTACCATACAACATTTGAGGGCTGGAAGAGGTTTCACTAATAATTTAGTAGGTCTTAATTTTGTAGAGTGAGAAACAGAAACCCCAAAGGCTAAGGATCTTGTCCAAGGTCTCAATGCTCAAAGGAGGGATTTTAGAGATCACTGAACTCAGTATTCTCAAAGCAATGAAGGAAATTAGGAATTGGAGTTCAAGGGAGGCTTTTCCAAACTTTTACCACCTCCCAACCAGAACTGCAAACTTCACTATCATTGGAGCCTAGGTGTCAGGGTATAAAAAAGGTGGATAATCATTGGTTTAGAACTCAGTTTTTTGTTGTTGTTTAAATATGTTGGTGCAGGTGATAGAACCCAGGGCCTAGCACATACCAGTCACATATCACATATCTCAGATTGAGCTCAGTCTTTTTGTTTCTAGAAAGAAGAAACTGACCAACAGAGGCTAAGACCAGGTCAAACTGCAAACTGGAGGGAGAACCAGAGCTAAAGCCACTCGTCCAGATGCCTAGCATCTGTTATTGACCCATCAGGTGGCTACTGAAGGTCCACGTGTGCTCTCTGAGGCTGTACATGTACGGGGATGGGATGCAGAATAATGACTGGAACAGGTATGGCAGCTGGTGTCATCCAATGACAGCCCTGCACCCCTCATGCTCATCTTACAATGTGACTCAACCCTCCTCCACTGAGAAGAGTTTAGGTTCACTCTCCTTGAGCCTGGGTGGGTCACACGACCTTGACCAGTGAACCCAGGCTCCACAGAGAGGCCGTATGTGTCAGTTCTGGCTGCCAGCAGCATCAGTAGCAGACAAATAAGTGAACAAATGTTTTCAGCCCCCAGCTTTCAAGACTCCTAGTTGAGACTGTCACTGTGGGGCAACGCAGAGCATTGTCACCATGCACTTCTGAACTCTAGACCTCCGGAAGAGCAAGGTGGTACTAAATGAAGACTGTTATTTTCACCAAGTTTTCAGAAGTGACTACTATGAGGCAAAAATGGATACACATGGTTCTTGGATTTACGGTCTCTTAGATTTTCATTTTCACCACTATATTGTTCTACATACCCTTTCATAGTTTATGGTTAAAGTGAAAGCCCATCTGCTTTTCAATTTTTCTCTTTAAATTGGAAACATGACCCCTACCCCATGACCTACTTTTTGTCTTGGGAGAAAATGTTAGCTGAAATATATCTTTGGAGTTTATAGCCATGCTGAGATTTGAAGAGCTCAGTATGTTTTAGCAACTCTGCCACTTCACTTCAGTTTTTGAAATGCCTTTGCCTAAAAAGAGCTCAGTCATCTTGGGAGTGGCCTCATTCTGTTGTCCTACAGAGGTCTTACAGAGCGTGGCATCATGGGGGCAGTCTCCCATGTTTTCATCATATCGGCATCCCTGTCCAGCCTTACAGGGATCTTCAAGGAACTGGGATGCCATGTGTATTGTTTCAGAGCTAGTGAGACTTCAATGATGCCACTTCACGTTCAGAATGGTTCAAGGGTGATATTCACAATTCACTTTAGAAGGCTTAAGTGGCAGCTGTTAGTGCTCCACGGCCTGTGGCCATAGGAAAGAGGGTAAGGGCTGCTCTGCAAGTAGACCTTCAGTCTGGAGTGGAGCCCGCTGCCTTGTTAGCATACTTCTCACTCTTGGTGTAACGGCCATTCTTATGCAGGTGACCAAATGTGCCTGCTGGCTCTAGTGATTTATGGAATCCTCTGAGGCAAGGTTTTGCCACTGGAGACATTCTTTAGGCCTGAAAGTAAGTGAGTGAGCCTCTGCTTACTTATGGGCAGGTTTTACTGGTGATATTAATATTTTCTATTCTTTGTTGTGATGTATTGGCGGTTGCAACACAAAGCCACCGACTGAAAGGTTGACAACTGCAATAACAGGACTCATTGTGAAGACAGACTGAATACTGAGTGGCTTTGAGAGGCACGGTGGCATGGGACCTACATTCAGAAGGCCCAGAAAGTAAACAGAGCCAAGGAGTAGAAATTGGCCTTGTCATCTCTCCATCTTACGTTCTCTATCCTGCCAGAATTTTAGAGTGTGAAGAGTCTCCTCTGCAATCCTCAAAAGTGCAAGGCAATTCAGCTTTGATGGGGGCAAATTTTACCCCAGAAAAACCTGAATGCCAAAGAGCTAGTAAGAGGCTGGGCACAGTGGCACATGCCTGTAATTCCAGTACTTGGGAGGCTGAGACAGGAGGACTACAGGTTCGAGGACAATCTCATAAATTTAGTGAGACCCTCAGCAGCTTAGTGAGATCCTGTTTCAAAATAAAAAATAAAATTGGGCTGGGGGTCTAGCTCAGAGGTAGAACACCCCTGGCTTCAATCTCCAGGACACACACACACACACACACACACACACACACACACACACACATGTGGGTGTAACAAACAATAGGAACTATTAAGAATTTACCAGTATATTAATCAGCAGATGGCAGTAGAGGACTTTGTAAGTGATTCTGGCTGCCGGGTTCTGAAATGCTGGAAGGAAGCTCTCAACAGCTATTGTATAAGTGATTTATGTATTTGGATTCTGCTCAATGTTATATATGCATTACTAAATAAAACATTCACAGTGTATTTTCTACCAGAAGCTAAGCGACAATTCCAAGATTCTGAGGCCTAATTCCCAAGGCTAAATGGACCCCATGACATCAAATTGCTTTCTTCCCTGAAGAGCTGCTTCATACCCAGAAAAAGAAAATGCTTAGAGAGGGAGGGAGAGAGATTTGATGTGATCACATCATCAGAATGGCATACCAAGTATGTGTGAGGAAAAGCAAATGCCTGCCAGACAGTTTCCTCAAGGCTGAGTGTCGGGTTCTCCGAGCTCTGACTGCTGGTCCCTGGGTCCCTCTTTACTGCTGCTGCACTGAACTGCATGTTAGTCAGCTTGCCAAAGAACAGGAATGGCTCTTTTGTGAGGAATGTATCAAGTGAAACTCTCCTATGGGATATTAAGTCACAGGGTTTTTCTTTCCCTCTTTTCCAAAAATCCCAGCTACCTTTTACCCTGGGGGCTGGACAATCTCTTCAGCATTCCAAAACAACATCAAGTCAGAGCTGTGTGGAAGCAGGAGCAGATGTTTCAGGGAGCAGAGTGTGGTGCTCACTATGAGGCACAGGCCTTCAGGACTCACCTCTGTGCTCCCCCATCCTGACCCTGTCTCAGGATGGCTGTGCTGGATGACTTCCCATCTCTTTTAGGACTGAGCTGCTGGGGGGTTTTGAAGCTTCACAGTAAGGTGGTGCAAGCCACAGGATTTTTATTATAAGCTCGACATGTAATGTAACTTGGCTTGAGGGGTGGCTCTTCAGAGAAGGAACCCTCCATGTTGAACATGTCTGAGAGGCACAAAGGCAGGCCCTATCATCCGACCAGGAGCAGGAATATTGCAGAGAGAGAGAGAGAGAGAGAGAGAGAGAGAGAGAGAGAGAGAGAGAAGAAGAAGAAGAAGAAGAAGAAGAAGGAGGAGGAGGAGGAGGAGGAGGAGGAGGAAGAGGAGGAGGAGGAGGAAGAGGGAAGGAAGGGAGGGAGGTAGGGAGGGAGGGAAAGAGAAGGAAAGAGTGAGCGAGGAAGACAGGCACATCCCTGTGGGAAACACCAGCCCATTACTTCAGTCATACAATCAGCATGTTGGTATTCTGTCATATTTGTTAAGTCTGAGGCAAGTCTTTCCTGTTTCTCATATATATATATATGTTCATTTGAACAAAGGAAAGAAAATGCAGTTACGCTTTCGTATGCTGATCAAGGCCGTGTAGAATGCTAACCAGTTTAAGCTAATTATCTCATGTAAATTGTACAATGGTTCTACAAAGTAAACACTATTATTATTCTCCTTTTGTAGGAGAGGAAACTGAGGTTTATAAAGATTAAGAGATACTAGGTAATGCGGTGCATGCTTGTAATCCCAGTATTTGGGAGGGGGAGGGAGGAGGATTACAGGTTCAAGGCTAGCATGTGGTAACTTAGTGAGACTTGTTTCAAAATAAAAAAATAAAAAGGGCTGGAGGTGCAGCTAGTTGGTAGAGTGCCCCAGGGATTACTTGTCAGTACCAAAATACCCCCCAAAACAAAAAACCAAAAACCTCAGGAAGGCCACTAGTATGTCTTTAATAAGAGTAATTTCACATGGCTGCTACCCAGTGGACAGTGAACTGAAATGAGTGAGAGCTAAGACCCAGCACCTATCTGACTCCTCAGCCAATGTTCTACATCACTATGACAGTGAGGGCAATGGCTCTGGTGTTTCTCTGTGACAGCTAACGCCTTCCTGTCTACAAACTAGAATAAACAAAAGCTTCCTTTAAAGGGAAAGCAAGCTGGGTGTGTGGTACACACCTGTAATCCCAGCACTTGGAAGGCTGAGACAGGAGGATTGCAGAGTCGAAGCCAGCCTGAGCAACTTACTGGGAGCCTAAGTACCTAGCAAGATCCTGTTTCCAAATAAAAAAAATAAAATAGGGCTGGGTGTGTAGCTTGGAGGTAGAATGCCCCTGGGTTCAACCCCAGCAACAACAACAAAAAAGGAAAGCAATAGGATTCTAGTCATTATGGGAGGCAGGGCAGGGCAATCACAGAAGAGGTGGCTGCAAAGGAATAGAAAAGCCTTCCTTCTCTCCTTTCTTGTATACTTTTATTTAGTGCATTGTGGTCTCATAATGGTAGTGGCATACATGCACACAGCACTTGGGTGAGCTTTTCCCCGGCTCCTTCCCCACACCCTCTCCTTTCCCATACATGATATTGAGATTAGCACTGGTATTCTCACGTATGTACATAGCATGAGTGGGGGTGTTTCCTTCTTCTCGCACCGCCTCCCTTAGACCAGTTCCTGCTCTCCACTGGGGTTTCTCCTCCATTATCTAAAGTCCCTCTTATATCCTGATTATTCCCTGGCTTCTACATGAGAGAAAAAATAAATATGACCCTTCACTCTATATTTCTGGCTAAATTTATTTAACGTTCTCTAGGTCCATCCATTTTCCTGCAAATGACGTAATTTTGCTCTTCTTTATTGCTGAGTAGAATTCCACTGTGTGTATACCCCATAATTTTGTAATCCATTTATCCGTTGATGGTCACCTATGTTGGTTTTATAATTTGGTTATTGTGAATTAAGCTGCTATAAACATGGATATGTATGTTTCACTACAATATTCTGATTTCAGTCCCTTTGGAAAGATGCCCTGGAGCGGTATAGCTGGATTATATGATGGATCCATTCCCAGTTAAACCATTCCTTCTTCATAGGCAAATGTTATAAAATATCAGGAAGGCCACCAATATCTCTTTAATAAATACCTAATTCCCATGGTCTCATTTTACCCACGGCTTCATTTCCAATGCTATACTAATGTCAATGTTAAATCTGTATTGCTAGACCAGAACTATCTCTTGACTCCCAAGCCAGCATCCTCAGCTGCTAAATGATCTCTAGAGCTAATGCGTGCTGTCCATTCCCATCATCACTCCCTTTGTCAGCACGCAAATGACCTTTCTTGGGAATCAGGTCTTCTACCAGGATACTTTGCCTCCACTACCAACTGTGTGCATACTTTTTCTCATTATTGCAACTCTTCCAGAGCATACAGTTCATATTTTTAATCACTCCATTGCTTAACATATTCTAACCTCCTCTTAATGCATATGGTGATTCTAACACTGTGTTCAGACCTCCCTGCCCCATCAGACTGCAGGCTGCTGGAGCACAGGGGGTTTCACTCACCCACACGTCTCTAGCCTGTAAGTTTGATGGTACTTAGTAGCATCCTTCCCCTAGTCAGTCCTAGTAAATAAATGTCTGTGAAAGGAAAGAACTGTGCAAAGTGCTGAGTGGTCCCTTATTGATACTGTCTCCTCCCAGTAAAAAAGATTAGACTTTACTGAAAACAAGGAACAGGTTTGGGTCTGGCATTTGGATTCATCTTACATGTCATGTCATCTTCTGGAGGAGATGTGTCATATTTTTAGCATTCTTTTTTTTTTTTTTTTAGTGAGAAAACTGAAATCCAGAGAAATTAAACCTGGGAACTAGTCCAGAGTCACAGAGCTGGTAGAGGGAGAGCCAGAATTCAAGGTCAAGTGCTTGTTCCACCAATGCCACTACACAGTACCTACGGTACTTGTTGAGTGTAGGCTCCCAGGGTCTCCGTAGTGGATTCACTGTGGTTGTGACTGTCGGCAATTCCACAGCTGCCACTCTTTGCCTCCTAGTTCTCCAACAAAGTGCCAGGTAATGTTCAGTCCCTAGCACCTCCTAGGGGAGGCCTGCTTCTTTATAGGCTGGTGGCGTCAACCTTGATTGATTTAATGTATTCAGGACAGTCTCAACCTGACTGCCCAGTGAATGACTTGGGAAAGATCATAGAGCACAACTCTGGTCAATGCAATTAGTAGGGAGGATGGTTGGAGCCTTCTGTACAACTTTTTTTTTTCTTTTTTTCTCTTAAAATAAGAACACACAACCTTGAACTAATCATTACACATAATATACATGTATTGAAATGTCACATTGTACACCATAAATAAGCAGAATTATTGTGTATCAGTTCAAAATAAAAAAAAAATCCATCTCTGAGTACAGTGGTGTTTGCCTGTAACCCCAGCTACTTGGGAGGCTCAGGCAGGAGGATCACAATTTTGAGGCCAGCCTGGGCAGCTTACCCTATATCAAAGTTAGTAATCAGGGGATGGGGTTCAGTAGAAGAGCGCTTACCTAGCATCATGAGAAAGGCATTGGGCTCAAAGCCTGGTATCAGGGGGAAAGAAGAGGAGAGGGGAAGACACACAAGGCAGGGACTTGCCTTCTTTTACTGAAGGGTCCTGCCAAGTTGAAGCCAGTTGTTACATAAAATAATTCTAACATTTCTTATGTATGGGATTTTGAGGAGGGGAAAAGGAGAGAGGGGGCACCTAAAATGGCCACTTTGGACCAACTGATAGAAAAGCAGAACAATATGGGACAACATAGCACTGAGACTGATGGGATGTCCTTGCCATCGTTTGTCATCCCAGAGGCAGGGGCTTGTCCTGGTTTGTCTTCTGACAAACCCCAGTGGCTCACAGATTATATACTCGAATGATGCTCCTAATTAGGTGACAAGTAAGCACTGCAGTGGTATTTGTGTTTGTGTTTTAAAAGCAATTTAAACATATATTTATGTTCTATGTACTCATTTTATTACTTTAACAAAACAAGGATGTGATGGAGTTTTCTTTAACCAGGTTAACTACTCCAGAAGAAAACATGTTCAGTTATGTTCTAGTTGAAGCCATCGATGCCACAACATTTTAACCTTTTGGACCAGATAATTAAAGTACCTAACTAGGCTACTAACAAATGAGTGCTTCAGAACTTCTTCTGAGATGCTATGAGTGTCCCCTTTCACTCACAACCAGTGGGAGGTTATGTTGAAACAGTGGCTTAACAGTGACCAGGGTTGGGGGAAGAGGGAAGAATCCCTGGGACTTACTTGACTCATCTTTGTATATGCCTATATAACTATTTATTTTATGAATGGATTCCTTTTTTTTTTTTTTTTTGTGGAACTGGGGATTGAACTCAGGAGTGTACCTCTGAGCTACACTCCAATTCTATTTTAGTTTTGTGGCAGTGGGAATTGAACGGCATTCTACCTCCGAGCTATACCCCTAGCCCTACTTTATTTTTATTTGAAACAGGGTCTCGCTAGGTTGACGAGAATTTCACTACTTGCTGAGACTGACTGACCTCAAACCTGTGATCTTCCTGATCTCAGCTTCCCAAGTATTGGGATTACAGGTGTATGCCACCACACTTGGTTCTATATTATTATTTTGAAACAGGGTCTTGCTAATTTACTGGGACTGGCCCTGAACCTGTGATTTTCCTGTCTCAGGCTCCCAAGTACTGAGATTACAGGTATGCACCACCACACCTGGTTTGGATTCCTTTCAAGGAAGACAGAGATACAAAAATTATACAGTATTTTGATGCCCAGAAGTCCGCCCTGTTCTCCTTTCTCCTCGCTGCCATGTCAGTTGCTGTCAACTGGAAATCAAATTAGGCCCTTCTGTCTCAGATCTTCTTTTATTTCCCCAGGGAAGTAACAGTGTGGCACTTTGTTAAGCCTAATTTTTTCTGCAAGTGCCAGGTCTCATTAATAGCTGCACTGATGAGAGATTATTGTTCAACTTTTCTTTTGTAAATTAGTTGGCAGATGAGGTTGTAGAGACTTTCTCCCTTGTGGAGCTGGAAAACAATCCCTGCTTTCTTTTAGTTCCTGGAGCAGATCAAGCTCTTTAGCATTCAAGGACTCTTCCTAGTCTCTCTCCTTATGGTACTCACCCTTCTCTTTTCTCCCTTCACGCACCTCTGCTCATTGCCAGGTCTCAGACTAAATGTCATTTGCTCAGAGATGACATCCTTGCCTGTTGTCCCCTGCCATCCTCCCAAGCAACCCTTCTTAGGAGCATTTATTACATGTGGCTGGGTTGTGATAGATCTACCTAAGTACTCACTAATGAACCCAGTCTGCATTGCTGACCACTCAGTATGTCAATATTTACTAAAAACATTAAAGCAGAAAGAGATGCAATTGTCTTTACATGCCCTGAGACTATCAAATACGTATAGTTTCGCAGAGATATGACCTGGTGGTGCTGTGGAGGAAGAGCTCTGGATCTAATCATGATCCAGATTTGGACTACAGCTTTGATGAAGGCCTATGTCGTTGCTGGAAGATTTTTATTATTGCTTAAATCTCATTACTCTGGGTTTAAAAAAATATCCTTTTGGTAGGTCATATATGCCTAGAAATTTGTCCATTTCTTCTAGATTTCCCAATATATTGACAAATAATTTTTCAAAACATTCCCTAATGATTCTTTGAATTTCAGTGGTACCTGCTGTAACGTCACCTATTTAACCTCTAGTTTTAGTTATTTGCATCTTCTCTCTCTTTCTTTTTGCTCATTTAGCTAAAGGTTTATCAATTTGGCTTATCTTTTCAAAGAATCAACTCTTTGTTTCGTTGATCCTTTGTATCGTTCTTTTAGTCTATTTCATTTATTTCTGTTCTGATTGTTGAGGACCTTTGTGTTATGTCCACAATGGATTTGTTATTTCTCTCTGCTCTTATTGTGGGAGTGAGTGGGCACGAGTGGGTGGTTGGATCCTCCCCGTCCATGGTCACTGGGTACATGCCACTGGCTAGGGGCTCTTACCCACACTTTTATTTACATTGAAGTTAACCTGCCAAGGATTGAGTAGGACTAGGTCATGGCTGGCACAAGGTATAATTCCTCTCAGCTGAGAATTCCCAGCTTCTGGGGTGTCCTTGGCATTCTACCTATGGATCTCTTATCTCCTGAATTCACAGGGCAACAGAGGCTGGGGGCAAAGCCACTTGGGCCTCCAAAAGAGCCTGAGCTGGGTAGACATGAGGGACAAAGAGTTAAAAAAAAACATTTTTCTTGGTGGTACTGGGAATTGAGTCAGGGATGCTCTACCATTAAGATACACTGCCCCCCCTTTAATTTTTTTTTCTTTCATTTCTTATTTTAACAGGATCTTGCTAAGTTGCTAAGGCTGATCTCAAACTTGCAAACTTCTCGTCTTAGCCTTCCAATACTGGGATTAAAGGTCTGTGCCACGGTACCTGGCTATGTTAAATGTTCTTAAAAGCTAAATGTGAATGGAAAAATGAGAAAAGCTATAAAAATTCTAATGAAACAATGATTTTTTTTTTTTCGGTACTGGGGCTTGAACTCTGGGGTATTCTATCTCCAAGCTATACCCCCAGCCTTATTTTTTTATTCTTTATTTTGAAACAGGGTCTCACTAAGTTTCGGAGTGCCTCACTAGGTAGCTGAGGCTGGCTGCGAACCCAGATCCTCCAGTCTCAGCCTCCCAAATGCTGGGATTACAAGCGTGCGCCACCACACCAGGCTGAAAGAATAATTTTTTGATAAGGTGATATATATAAGATTGTTAGGTAATAATCTTTTTCCAGGAAGGAGACACATTGATACACACATAGACATCGCTCTCTCTCCTATATACACGCAAAATGCTTTATGACAACTAAGAAATCAAGTCTTCCAGGGCTGGGTGTAGTGGCACATGCCTGTAGTCTCAGCTACTTGGGAGGCAGAGGCAGGAGGGTCACTTGAGCCCAGGAGTTTGAGATCAGCCTGGGCATCATAATGAGACCCCATCTCAAAACAAAAACACCTCCCAAAACAAAACAAAAAAAGAAAAAGAATAAAATTCTCCTTAAACCATAGCAACTATAATTACTGAAGATGATAGTCTTTTACTTGAAATAAATTTCAATGTACATTTATATGAAAGGTATATAATGGAATAACTGCTAATTAAGCCTATAAATATAGATGCAATAACTACCTTGTCATTTATAATGCACTTCCAAGTATAAAATTAAATGTGGGTTTTGGATTTTTTTCAAGTTTCATTTCTTGATTGCTTTATAACAGCTCTTTTAACAACTTTTTATTTTTTGACATGATGCTTGTTTGATATTTTAAAACCATACTTTTAACCTCAAATTTCCCATTAATTATTGTATTTTTAGGGTTGTAGGATGACACCATATTTCAGATAAATGATTGGGTAATATTTAGCCAATTTAGGTTTCCGTTGGAGGTATAATTCTGAGTGTCATTAATAATTCAAGAAACTTCCATTGGTATGTGTGATATTTTCGGGTTTTCAAAAATATAAATGAAACAGGTACTAATGCGGTGATGATCATAAAGTGAGGACCTGTAAGAATACATGGTAAGGGGGAGAAGCATGCTAACAAAGAAGCCCTGCAAGAGTAAGACTTCCTAGGAGAGGCCCTTCAATCCAAGACTCTCGTCAGCAACAGCTCATTAATTCTTCCAGGTCCTGGGGATACAGGTGTCAAGGATGGCGCCTGGCTCATTATCTCTGACACTGAAACTGAGGTGAGGGAGACTTTCAGTGGTTAACCAAGGTCAGACAGCATGTCGTGAAGCTGGGATTCAAACCTTCTTAGATGTCTGCTTTCAAAGTTCAGCTCAAAGCACTGGTCCTTATTCCAGAGAGGCAGTCTCCAAATCACACTAAAGTTGAGGTAAAATGTAATCTAAAAACCTTGATATGTCTTCTGGTGTGTGTGTGGGGGGGTGGTGGTTAGCCTTAAGAGTCTTTGCTTGCTGTGGAGATCAGGACATCACCAGGGTTTCTTAAAATTATTTGGGGTGAGTGGCTAGGACTTTAAACAGAGATATGGTTGGAATAATAAAAAATGAGATAATGGGAAATCTGGAACAGTTTATATGTAGCACATATAATTATCTAGATATGCATAAATGAGTTATGCAATCCCATTTCAAGTCATACAGGTGCACATATGTGTGTGCATACATATGCATTCACAAAATAGGTAGGCAGGAGCCATTTCAAGAACATGCTATCTTACTAGCTTATCACAGTACTAAATGTGTCACTCCTGCAAATGATTTCCTACCAGCAAAACATTCATTTCATAAAAATAATGTCAATTAAGTCTAGGATAAATGTAAAGCGAAGCTAATTTTGAAAGTTAATACTCCATGCACAGAAGCAGAGCACCATGCCTCTGCATTCCTGAGTCCTTGATGACATTCAGATATTCACCCTTTTGCAGGCTAAAGGAATGTGGGGTATTAAGAGGCACTCATGCATCATAGCCCATCTGTTCCATAAAAGCTCAATATGTAAGCTTTGTGGACGGCAGGCGATTATTAATTGTGGTAAGCTAGGCATGCATCATTTAAAGCACCTCCATTCTCAATCCTGAGTCTCAAAGTTCTGAATGGTGACTAGTAAACAGGCAAATCAGCCCTTTCAGCTCACTGCAATCCTTCCTCTTTTGGGGTTTAATTTTCCTCTGTTGCAGGATCTCATTTCCCTCTTGGTTTAACCAATCCTGGGGACCTGACTGGCTGTTGGACCAAGGTCCAAGTACCAGCTTTGCCATTTCTTAGTTGTGTGGCCTTAGTTAAATTATCCAACTTTGTATCAGCTCTTCCCTATGTAAGATGGAGGTAAGATCATCATACACTTCCTAGGGATGTGAAGCCAGAGGCACATCAGGCCTGAGCACAGAGCCTGGTTCACAGTCAGCATTCGCTGTAAGCCACTGTTAGCTATTAGCATAATTATCCTTGTATCTTTCCTCTGGCCATTTCACAAAGCTTATGAGATACCAAATATGCATGTGCTTTTGGAACATGAGAGCGCTAGGCATTCATTAAATCACCTCAATCCCCAGCCTCCAAGTCTCCCCTTCAAGTGCGTGACCCCTATGTGCTCAGGCTCTGGCACTGTCTTGAGTTTTGGAATTAGGGTGGAAGCAGCCTCTCGCACTCAGGTTCACTGGAACTGGAGTCTGTATCGTGCCTCTCAGCTCTGTTCCTGGGGTTGGGTTGAGTTTGCCTGATGATATCACCTTATGATAACATTACGGCTTCTCTTCCACGCCTCCCTCTTACCTTCCCAATTTTCCATCTTAAATGCAAGCCTCTCTCAGTCCTGTCTATGCTAGCATTCCCAAGACTAGATATTACCTTTACTTATTCAACCTCTTACTCTAAATCTTAGTAGCTCTGAAATACCTTTTAAATAGCTTTCAAAATCTCCACCTGGCCCAATGATCTTTTTACCTGGGTTACCATTACTCCTAACCCAGGTGTTGCTCACAGGGCTAAATATACACATGTGGGTCACTACCTGCCCACTGCTGTCTCCCTCCAATATCCTGCTGGAAATATTCTCTGCAGCTCACATAATTCCACCCATTGTTAGGCCGTTGTGCACTTGGATCCTCTACCAAAAATTGTGTTTTATGCCCCTGTTATCAATTCATCACACATTTTGTAGAAGGTATCACAATCTAATAGAAAAAGAATAGGCTTTCAAATCAGAAAGGCTTGCTTTTCTAAATCCTGGCTCAAGGCACTAGCTGCACAACTAGTCACAAGAGTATTTATTCTCTGAATCTTCGATTCCTTATTTATAAAATGGGCCAAGCCGGGCGTGGTGGCGCACGCTTGTAATCCCAGCATTCGGGAGGCTGAGACCGGAGGATCCGGGTTCGCGGCCAGCCTCAGCTACCTAGTGAGGCACTCCGTAACTTAGTGAGACTCGGTTTCAAAATAAAGAATAAAAAATAGGGCTGGGGGTGTAGCTCGGAGGTAGAATGCCCTTGAGTTCAATCCCCAGTACTGCAAAAAAAAAAAAAAGGGCCAATAATACCCACCTGGCACAATTATTGCAATTTAAACATATACAGAGTATCAAGTAGAGTCCCTAGGGAACAGAGAGGCAGAGAGACGTAAATACAAGTTTATTTTTCTATGTCCTTCCCAAGCTGGTGTTTTTCACTTTTGGGAAGAATTATGTGTGCTCCTATTTCATCTACCTGGCTAGATGCTAGGCTCCAGGAGGGCAGATCTTTGTGGCATTCACTGCTACACTGCCCACAGCATCTGGCATAGCCACGTGTACGTGGAAAGTGATGCACATATACTTAACGAATGAATGAAATGTAGGTTTTTCATATTATCTCCAACATGACTGGGTCCAAAAAGTATAGGAATTGGAAAGGACCTCAGAGACAAGCCACTAGCCTTCTTCATTTTATAGATGATCATGTTAGTCACCTTTCCAACACTGGGACAAAACATCTCACCTGACAAAATCAACTTAAACAGAGGAAAAGTTTATTTTGGCTCACGGTTTCAGTCCATGAGCAGTTGGACCTGTTGCTTTGGGCCTGTGGCTGCACACAGTCCATCATGATGGGAGTGCATGGTGGAGGAGGCTGCTCACCTTATGGGGTCTCAGAAACTAACAGAGAGAGGGAGAGGCTGTGGTTTCAGTATCCCCTTCAAGGGCATAACTCCCTTCTCTTAGTCCCCAGCTCCCAAAGACTCCATTACCTCCTAAAAGCAGCAAAGGCTGGTGACAAAATAACACGTGGGCTTCTGGGGTACACTTAAGATCCAAACGAGGAAACAACACAGCCCAGAGTTAGGGGATTCGCTCATGGCTAGTATGCCAGTAAAGAGTGGCAGGAGCTCCGCTTTATCCTCCACCATGTTGGTTCCCTCATCCACAGAACACTGTTGGCAGGTAAGTGATACCAAGCAAATTTCTTAGGAAATGTGACCTCCCACATACTTTATGCCACATAGGGGGCATCCACAGGCAATAAAGAACTTGTAATCTGACAACACACTTGTAGTGTCTCTGGAGCCTGGCATGATATACTAGATGAAACAAGGAGCCAGGCATGGTGGTGCATGCTTGTAATCCCAGTACTTGGGAGGCTGAGACAGGAGGATTGCAGGTTGGCAGCCAGTCTCAGTTACTTAGTAAGGCCCTTTGCAACTTAGTGAGACTCTGTTTCAAAATAAAGAATTAAAAATAGGGCTGGGAGTGTAGCTCAGAGGTAGAATGCCTGTGGGTTTAACTCCCAGTACCTACCACACACACATACACACACAGAAACAAGGAATGAGTGCTGGCTTTTAATAATGTCATCCTTCTAATTTTGGTAAAAATGTCCAGTTATATATAATGCATGGCTGGCAGAGGTGGATGAAGGTGTAGAGGCTGCTGGTCCCTGCCCTGGCTGTATGCTTCCTGTCTCCACTCAGCCCCATTACAAAGGCCCTAATTCTTTATTGCCTGAGCTGACAACCAGCTGATCTCATAATCTAGCTCCAGCTACCCTGCTAATCAAAATTGCTCTCAGTGGTGTGACAGTGTCCTTCTGGGAACCTCTTCTTTGGGCCTACTCTGTTGATGGCTGGGTAGACTTTTCAGGTCAGAAGGTGAATGGAATCATGTGGCAGAGGGACAGTGCTCTCTCTACTCACTGACCTGTGATGGCAGGTGGATACAGGTATAAAGAGCTGATTATATAATAAAAGTATTTAGTATTTCACTTATCTCTATACCTGTACATGACAACTAGTGGTATGTACCTACTTAAGATCTCTCGGCTTTCAGGATTCTTAAATGAGGAGCATTCCCCTAACTCTGCCTCTGTGGTTCTACAATTGGCATAATATGCTCTTTTTTTTTGGTGGTATTGGGGATTGAACTCAGGGGCATTTTGTCTCTGAGCTATACCCCCAGCCCTATTTTTTATTCTTTATTTTGAAACAGGGTCTCATTAAGTTGCGGAGTGCCTCACTAGGTAGCTGAGGCTGGCCGCGAACCTGGATCCTCCAGTCTCTGCCTCCTAAATGCTGGGATTACAAGTGTGAGCCATCACGCCTGGCTTCGTTGATAATCTTAAACACTACCAAGACCCAGTCACAACTCAGGGTATGCCCTATGCCTGCACAGCTTCGTGGGGAAGCCAGATATCTGGAAACTAACTGAACAGATAAAGTGTTGCCATTGGTGTGACCTTGGGTGATCTAAGCTCCCAGAACCTCAGCTTCCTTACCTGTAAAAGAAGGGATCATCAATAACATAAGCAGTACCTTCCTCATCATGCAAAACAATGTGAGAGATAACCTGATGCTGTTGTTGGAACCTGTGATTTTCAATGGGGGGTGAGAAATCATCAAAATCTGTAAGTCTTCAAAAATACACTCTGATGTGTAGGCAGGATTAGGGGCCACTGTATGCTACTCAACAGTTGTAAGGAATTAATTACATTTCTAGAGCCATTCATAAACACTTAAAATAAATGAACATATAGTTTGTGAATACTGGAAGATACAAGTCAGATTCTAATAATTCCAAAAGAGAAAACAGAAAGCTTGTCTCTTAGAACATCCCAGATAAAAATACTAAATTGTAACAATAAAGCCTGAGAACACCTTATATAGGGATACAGAGAATGTCTAAATTACTGGCTCTTCCCTAAATCTAGTAAAGAAAATTATCTGCTGAATATTATTATAAAAGTTGGGGCAACAATTTTTACCCAAGCTATAGAATAAACCAAGATGGAACCCATCCCCCATTGAAAATTAGATATTCTAAATCTTCAAGCCACTAATTTTAATCAATATCAGTATGGAAGTTTTAAATGACTTTCTACTGAACCTCCCCACCCCCACAAGTAATTATCAGAAATATTGATTTCATTTCGTACATTCAATCTTACAAGTTCATAAAATATTAGCCTATTAAGTTAACATAAAAAATGTAATTTAGTGCAATTAAATAGCAGAGGGAATACAATATAAGACCTGCAGAATTGGTCTTGATTTTTAATATATTGCCAATACTCTCCACCCCAGCCCCCCAGCCCCAAGGTAGGTGAGAAAGGAAGTTACAAAGGGGGATAACATGATAGTTTATAGAGGAACCTTGACCATGTAGTACAAAGATAAAATAGCAGAAAACAAAAGTTAATACCTCATTTTATAGATTAAAAAAAAATCAAATTCACAAAGGTGAAGTAACTCAAGGCAAATTACACTGTCTCAGAGGAGAATATCAGAATTTAGGTACCCTTGCCCCAAAGCTCCTTGGGACTTTATATAGACAATGCCATTCTAATGGAATGGTTGACTGAATACATGGAAGATAGAATGATACAGAAACGCCGGTTCACTTCTGTACAGAATCAACAAATCTCCATACCCTGCCTATTGTTAGACTTATTACTATTAAACGATGTTACAGAAACACAGGTCAGCTGTTTAGACTCTGTCTTTACTATGCTAATAGTTAATTTCTCAGCTATCAGGATCATAGCTACAGAATGGACATTACTGATGCTGGTCAATTCTGTCATTTCCAATATCTGGTCTTCAGTGGCTGTGTGTGTAGCAGTAGGTAGTCACACAAACATTCAGATATCTTTAAAGGGCCATACATTTTTGTATCAGGATGTTGGGAACATACTAGAAAATTGGGATTCTTTTTCTGTTTGCACGGCTAGGGATGAAACCTAGGGCCTCTTACACGATAGGCAAGCACTATACCACTGAGCTACATCTCCAGCCCTGAATTTTAATACTGGTTCTGCCATTACCTTGTTACATAGTGTTGGCTTGTTTTCTCAGTGGCAAAAGGTAATAATTGCCTCTCCTAGATATTTTCAAGGTTAAAATGATAATGTAAGGGAGCACACTTAGGAAGGTTTAAAGCATTAAGCAAAGCAAATGCTTATTGGTATTTTATAGCTTCCAGATTTGTGTGCACTCTATCATATATGATCTGATTCCTGTGAGATATCACTTAATTTCTTTGGCTAAGAAAAGAGGGCAGGGAGAAAAATCTTGAGAAATGTTTGGAGGCAGCTGGACAGGTTCTTGGTTCTTATTTCACACATAGGTCTCCAGAAGTAATCATTAGGCTTATAATATCTTGGCCCCTTCTCTGCAGATGGAGAAGAGGTGGTGCCTTTCACTCAAGTGCTAAGCTTCAGGTGGAGAGCACCAGGCCCTGGGAAGGATGCCAGGACCACAGGAGCCTGCTAATGGTCCAGGTTTCTGCAATGCATTCCTCATACTGAACTCACTGAAGCAGTCATTTGAAACAGAGGCAGCCAGTTTACCAGTAGCAAAAAGAATAAGCAGGAGGCAGAAGTCAAGATGAAGTACAACTTGATGGAAAGGTGTATACTGGAGCTGCTGCTATGTCTTGAAGGACTTCCAGGCCTGGTGGGTGACCTGCTGAGGGTCCCTGCTAAGCTGCCTCACACTCTAGTGTTTAGAATAAGCCCTATCCCCAAACTCTACATAATTATCATGTGTCAGTCAAAAAGAAAAATAGAAAGAATAAAACCACATTCTAGACCTGTTTCGTGCAACCTGAACCCAAATCTCCTATTACCTGTCTTGTGCTAACACAGGAGGACCTGGTACACTGCAGGGAGAGGTTGGTGTGGAGGAAATCCCAATTGCTGCAAGGTCTCCTGACTCCCCCAAAAGAGCTCAGCAGCTGTTGGTAAACCTGAAGGGATTTCATATCCCAGCCAGAGTGGTCAAAGACCTCTCCCTAACCTCCTACTCCAGCCCAATTCTATCTTTTTGAAAAATAAATAAATAAATAAATAAACATCCTCTTCCCCCCACCCCTGGCCAGCATTGATTTTTATCTAGTGAAGAAAAGTAAAGCAAGTCTAAGCCTACCTCCAAGAACTTTCCTCTTAAACTCAAACAGTACTGAGAGACAAGGTCCCTTGCAAAAGAAAAGAGGAAAGCATTGTTCTGTTCCTTTAAAATCATACGGGTACTTGCTCACTTATAAATGGATTTTGAGTGAAAGCCCTTGACACAGAAAAAAATATTCCTCCTCTCATCAAGAATGACTTAGCATGGCAAAAATTACCATTTAATGCCTACATTTTATTTTGTGACTAACAGTTTCCCATAAAAATTCCTATATAAATGAGTAAAGACTTAGGTACCTGCTATGGACTCTGATGCAGCACTCAGATAATTGGTACTTTATTGCCAGCCTCAGAATGCAATTTTCTTAATTTGTTAAGGTAGATCCACAGCATCTATTTCTCACACAATTGGATATATGCAGCCAGTTAACATTATAAAATGTTCTACGCATGAGCTCTGCAAAAAGCAAACCAACCAAATGATGTCTAAAGTTAAAAAAAAAAGGTCACCACTGGAATTTTGTATTTTCAATAGTATGCCTTAAATACCGAAGAAATCGTGTAGGTTACTTTAAAATAGAAACAACACAGTGAAATTCCCAGAGGTGGCATTTAGAAGTGAGATTTGGTTTCATTTCACCTGGCTTAATAATGAAAACATGAAAGATGGCTCCCAATTTTTCCAAGATCAACATATTAGTCCACTTAAATGCCACAGGAGGCTATTCCTACTTTTCTTTAGAAGACAGATTTCATTTGTTCTTGCTTAAAATTGAATGCATCTCTCAATTTTAACAGTGCCTGAGCCTCAGTAGGGTAACACGAGTTGGATTTAAATGAATCCTGTATGTGTAGATTGCAGCGAGAACACCCCCGCCTATGGCCACTGCTCTGCACTCTTGGCAGCCACTGCGCCATCCAGCAGGTCTGGCAAAAAGAGGATAGAAGCCTTAGAGAGGAGGGTCACCACCAGACACCAAGGTAAAAACACAAAGCACAACCCACTCTGTTACGGGGACAGAATCAAACAGAAGGAAAAAATAAAAAAGGAAGCTATATATGTATGTGTGCCTGTGGGTATGCACATATGTGCACATTATGCATGTGTATATGTGTGCAGATACAGGTGTATGTATTTACATATGTACATACTTATGTACATGTGGACACAGATGTAAGTGTAACTAATCAATGTTTCAAAATATTTCAAGATGCATAAGCAAATATGAACCAAAAACCTTGGGCAAGTCCTCTTAGAAACGAAAATTACACTGAAGGTAATGTCACAAGCCAGTATTAGCAACCAAATTCTTTTTTTTTTTTTTTTTTTTTGCGGTACTGGGGATTGAACTCTGGGGCATTCTACCTCCGAGCTATACCCCCAGCCCTATTTTTTTATTCTTTATTTGGAAACAGAGTCTCACTAAGTTGCGGAGTGCCTCACTAGGTAGCTGAGGCTGGCCTCGAACCCGGATCCTCCAGTCTCAGCCTCCCGAATGCTGGGATTACAAGTGTGCGCCACCACACCTGGCTAGCAACCAAATTCTTTTTCAAAGCATATGCCACAGAGTGAGATAAGCCTGCGGCCCTTGAGGTCATGCCACTCAAAAGGAAGTCTAAGGAATGATCACTGCTTTTGCTAGGCTGGAAGAGGGGCAAATCCAGAACAGAGATTTCTACAGACAACCTGTGCATCAGTTTGAGTGGGAGTATTTTGAAGGTTCCTAGTTTGACAGCTATGACCTTGGGAAGGAGGCCGTGACACCTTCATGGTGCAGGCAGGCTCAGAACGTGGGCCTCAGCTCGGCCACACTGGAAAGGCGGGAGCAGAGATGCCACGGCATGGAGAAGTCATGGAAGGGTTTCAACAGGGAGTGGCATGACCAGATCTGCATCTGGGCTAGAGCTGGGCTGGCAAGAGCCAAGCCATTGGCACTGTGGTCTTCCAGGGGGACATCTGCGAGGGAGGTTGGTTAACACATGCTGGGAGACAGGGATTGTGAAAAAGGGGCCCACAGAGGAGACTGGGCCATCTTGAGAGGGAGGTTGAGAGCAAGTGTTTCAAAAGCTAGGCAAGAGAGGTTTCAGGAGAAATTGGTCAACATGTTGCCAAAAGCTCAGAGAGGTCATGTAAGATAAAGATGGAAAGGATTTATTGTTTGATTACAGCCTATCTGTTGTAGTTATAGCAGAGCCCACTGGTGGCCTGGGTGTGGCAAGCATCTGAATGAACATGTCAGTGCTTTGCTACTGCCTCCGTGGGTACTATCCAAAACCCTTCTAAAGCTCTCAAAGAAAATCTAGACTTCAAGGGAGCACATATATAGTAGGTCTTGGTCTTCTCATCTCAATATTCTTTTCAGAATTTTCCTTACAATTCATACCTATCACTAGCATTCACTTCATGTCACATTTCTGCTGGAAAGCTTTAGGGAATCTCCTAGATCCACAGTTTTTGATACACCCTTTAACCTCGAGAAGTATTTATGTGACTATTTGACATATGACCCATACCAACATAGCCATGTCCACCTGACAGGTGCTCTGCCTTGAAATCTATTTCTCCACATTCTCATTTCCCTTTGTCTATGCCTTTCTCATGTGAAGTCATCACTTTTTCTACTTTCTTTTCTTCCTGAAATCTCTCCCTCAAAGTTCAGCTGATGGCTGATCTTTTCACTGTAGAAGCACTTCTGGAAACCATCTACCCTGAAGTTATCTCTTATTTCTCTGGACTCCTTTATAGCTTAGGGAGTGCTATTTTTGCAACTCAAAAAGTAAAGGCCCCCCCCTTTTAGGTGTGTTTTTCTGTGCATTTTCCCTTCTTTTCCAATTGAATGCTAAGCTTCTGCTGAGGTAGCAAACTAGAGGGATTTCAGAGTCTGGTAGACCTGGCCTCAACTTCCTTGCCCATCAGTCTCTCTGAAACTCCTTTAGCTTGGCTGAGAACTGGAGGGCAGGATGCTTGAGCCTTAGGGGCTAGGGCTCAACCTAGGTGAAGTGGAGACACCCTGCTAGGGGCCAGTTCTAGGATACTTCCTGGACCACTGTATACTTCCTTTCCCTCTGCTCCTTCTTTCCTCTGCTTCCAAGCCAACTGGCCTATAAAAGTTTGCCTTCTGTATCTGTGGGGTCCTCACCTGTAGATTCCACCAACAGTAATGGAAAATATTCTAACACACAAGTTGTGTCTGTATTGAACATAAAAAGACTTTTTCTCTTGTCATTCTAAACCACACAGCATAATGCCTATTTACATAGTGTTTACAGTGCATCAGGAATTGTGAATGATTTGCAGATTTAAAGCATATGGGAAGCCGGGCGTGGTGTCATATGCTTGTAATCCCAGTACTTGGGAGGCTGAGATGGGAGGATCTGGGTTCACGGCTAGCCTCAGCTACTTAGTGAGCCCCTGTTCCAAAATAAAGAATAAAAAATGGGGCTGGTGGTGTAGTTTGGAGGTAGAATGCCCCTGGGTTCAATTCCCAGTAACACACACACACACACAAAAGCATATGGGAGGAGGTACATAGACAGGTTCTATGCAAACACGACTCCATTTTATTTTATACAAGGGACTCGATTGGTGGATTTGGGTCCCTTGTTCTCTTGGGGTGTGTGTGCGTGTGTTTGTGTGTGTACACTTATAGAGATGAAAATGCTCCAAGATCATGATAGAAAGCAAATGACTTAGATCACAAACATGGAATTCCAGGAATGGCTGTGTTGACAATATAAAAAGTCTAGGTAACAGTTGAAATAATGCTATATCCGTATATTAGATTACCAATGCCAATCTCAAAGACTTGTACAGGGAAGGGGAGGAAGGGGGGTAGACCCTAAGGGAAACTCCCCAAGAGTTGCGTGCATGTATGTTCCCATCACTCTATACTTCAGTATGATGTATAATTACAATGCACCCATAAAAGTATTTAAAAAACACAAAAAGTCATGGCCTAACCTCGTTTTTGGTTTTCCTTTTCTCATTAGAAAAAGGAAGAATATGATACTATTGATATTGTCTCAGACTACTGAAAATTTGAGAACTTACATTAATAATATGTGATATATTAAACTGGAACTTGCTAAACTATAGAATTACCAAAATATTCTAAATTATGGTTGATCTTATCTTTGGTTAATGTTAATCTTTTAGTAAATAATAATATTCTGGTCTAGTGAATGAAAAACTGTATTAAAAATATGACCCAGGTTTGAGGTTGTAGATTAAAATGTTACTTCCTGTTTGTTCTTTGGTTGGCAGAAGAGACAGGTAAAGAAATAAAAATATAAACGATATGAAAATACTGTAAATTAAATGATAAATTAGTAGCATTTTCCTTGAAAAATTATCCTTCATTTGCTTTTATTTAAGCTTTTTCTATTGTTGTGTGTGTGTGTGTGTGTGTGTGTGTGTGTGTGTTACTGGGACATTTTACCTCTGTGCTACAGCCCTGGTCCTTTTTTATTTTGAAACAAGGTCTCTCTAGGTCATTGAGAGTCTCTCTATGCTGCTGAGGCTGCCTTCAAAGCTGCAATTTTCCTGTCTCAGCCTTTCAAGTGCTGGGATTATAGGCACCACCACACTCAGCTTCCATTGTCTTTAAATGGTCCTATATCACTTATCATGACCTCAAGTAGATTATCAAATCAGTAAAAAACAGCTTTAGTGGTCATCATTTGGGGCAACTTATGAAATCCACTGAAGCAGGATGGTAAAAATATTAAAATTTTGTATATTATTTATTTGGTCATGAAGAGGAAATTAAGACTTTGATTACTGAAGAAAGAAGTTACATGGAGTACCTACATATTTTAGCAATGTATTTTCAATACATCTGATTTCAAATGGCATTAAAAAAAATTAAGACAGCTATCACCACCATGTTTCACATTGGAAGAAGTGCCAGTGCTTTATGTGTTTACAGTTTTTAATGTACTTGAGTTCGGTGTGAGGGCTGAGCATGGTTGGACTGAGAAGGGAGGAGGCTGGATGCAGGAGCACTAGGCCCTTCCAGTTTGAAGAGTTCTCAGGGGTGATAGAACTGCCTGTTATCTTCGGTGAGGTGCTCATAGGGTTAGATTAGGAAGGGAGGGAAATCTTTCTCTTTAGAGAATCTGGGAGCCTATTCTTGAAAAGGCAGTTTTTATCACTTCCTATTAGTCATTTCCAAGATTTATAATCCCTGGAGAGGAAAAAGAACAAGGACCCCTACTTTCCAACCAAGCTCAAACATTAATTAAGCAGCTGAATAGGGATGCTCTGTGGGGCAGTCCTCATTTTTAAACTGCAAATGTGAGTGCCAGGCTGGGCTGCATACTTGCCTGCACATCTGAACCAACTGTCAGTACAGTAGTTTCTACAGCTCTCCAGATGATTCCAGTGAATTAGTATATATTAGAGCATAATGTTTTAACTTGGCTTTTGTGTCAGTTTTACATGTTTTATTTATCTAAAAAAAGGAAGGAAAAAAAAAAAAACCCACACCAATATATCTTCCAGCTGTGTAGTATTTCCAACTGCCTATTTCATCGACCCCTGACACTTTCATGTCTCCTCACTATTTGCCTGTGGATGACACTGCTGTGATCCTGGTGTGGCTCTGGGTCAGGAATTACATATGGATAGCTCAGAGGCTGGAGTGCGTGTGTGTTGGTAGAGAGAAGGGTGCAGGTGGTAGGGGAGATGTTTGCTCACTTTCCACAGGAATGGAAAAACCACATTTTTTTTTTAGGGTTATAAGTGTGTGTAAAACCATCTGGTGTATCCCGCTGTTGTATCCTTTAGATTCTGTATGTTTATATGTCTATGGCATCAAAACATCATGAGTCTACAACAGCAATATTTAAAGGATATTGTATTTTAATGCGAACATACATAATACTGATGCTTCATAAAAATACTACCTTAGAATGTTAGTAGTGCAGAAATATTTGAATTACATACATATGCTTTTTTTTTTTTTTTAATAAGTAAAGAGAAAATCCTCCTGTGTTAATTGGTCATCTGGATACACCTTTTGAAACATGAATGTTTAAGTCTTTTTACCTGTTTTTAAAAGGTGGATTTCAGTCTTTAAAAAATGGATTTGTACCTTTATATATTATGGATGTGATATCTTTTCAAATATTTTCTTCTGTTTTATAATTTTCTTATAATGGTACTCTTACCACCATTTATTTATTTATTTATTTTGCAGTATTGGGGATTGAACCCAGGGGCATTCTACCACCAAGTTATACCCCTAGCCCCATTTTTTATTCTTTATTTTGAAACAAGGTCTCACTAAGTTGCAGAGGGCCTCACTAAGTAGCTGAGGCTGGCCGCAAACCTGGATCCTCAGTCTCAGCCTCCCAAGTACTGGGATTATAAGCGTGTGCCACCATGCCAAGCTTACTTTTATTTATTATTTATTTTTGGTGCTGGGGATTGAACCCAGGGGCATTCTACCCCCAAGTTACATCCTCGGCCCTATCTTTTGATTTTTTTTACTGGGAAACAGGGCCTCACAGAGTTGCTGAGAGCCTCACTAAGTTGTTGAGCCTGGCTTTGCCCTTGCAATCCTCCTGTCTCAGCCTCCTTAGTACTGGGATTATAGGTGTGGGCTACTATGCCTGGTTTACCACCATAATTTTAATAAGTTCCAATCTATTAATTTTTTGCTTCTACGGTTCATATTTTTTATATTCTGTTTGAAGTTTTTTCTTTTCTTTTTTGCCTGCTCCAAGGTAACGAAGATGTTCTTTGCTTTCCTTCAAAATTAATGTTTTATCTTTCACATTTAAATCTATAACCTAAATCCAGGCAGGGTGATACATGCCTATAATCCCAGTAAGTGGGAGGCTAAGACAGGAGGATGGCCAGTTTGAGAACAGCCTCAGCAATTTAGCAAGCCTCTAAGCAACCTAGCAAGAATCTGTTCCCATAAATAAATAAATATATAAATACACAGAGCTGGGGGTGTAGCTTGTAGGTAGAATGCCCCTGGGTTCAACCCAAGTTAATGATATATGCATGATCTACAATCTATTTTATGCATGTCATGAGAAAGGGGTCAAGACACTTTCCAGTAGGTAGAAGCCAGTTATTGAAAAGGCATGCCTTGCCAGCTGCATTGCACTGCACTGCTCCCCCCAATTCAGGTGACTACCTATAAGTGCTCCTCCTTCTGGACTCTATTCTGTTCCACTAATCATTTTGCCTAACCTTGCACCAATGCCACACTACCTTAATTATCAGAGCATTAGAACTGTTGTGACATCTGATAGTGGAAGTACTACAAGTTTCTTCTTTTTCTTTAAGAATGCATTGGCTAAGCCGGGCGTGGTGACGCACGCTTGTAATCCCAGCATTTGGGAGGCTGAGACCGGAGGATCCAGGTTCACGGCCAGCCTCAGCTACCTAGTGAGGCACTCTGCAACTTAGTGAGACCCTGTTTCAAAATAAAGAATTAAAAATAGGGTTAGGGGTATAGCTCGGAGGTAGAATGCCCCTGAGTTCAATTCCTAGTACCGCAAAAAAAAAAAAAAAAAAAAAAAGAATGCATTGGCTATTCTTGATCTCAGGGTTATTCTATCGCTAAGCTACACTCCTTAGCCCTAGCCCTATTTTTTTTTTTTTTTATTTAACTTTGAAACAAAGTCTTGCCTCACTAAGTTGCCAAGGTTGGCCTTGAACCTATGATCCTCCTGTTTCAGTCTCCTAAGTACTGGGATTACAGCACATGCCACCGCTCCTGGCTTCATGTGAGTTTTTGAATGAGTGCCTCAGTTTTTGCAGAAGAAAAGTTGCTAGTAATGTTACAAAGTCTGCTTTAAATTTAAACATTAATTTGGGGAACATTAATAGCTTTATAGTAACGAGTGTTCCAATCTACATACATGAAATGTATCTCCATCTTTAAATACATGTAAAGGTGATCATCTTCATGAGTCCTTAAGGAAACTGAAATTAAGACCACCAAGTCTATTAGGATGGTTAATATAAAAATAACAGACAGAAAATACCAAATATTGAAAAGGATTTCAAAAAATTAGAGTATACATTGCTGACAGGATCTCAAATTGGTGCATACACTGGGAAAATGGCAGTATCTTCTACAGCTGAAGATACACAAAACCTCTGACCTAGCATTCCATTCCTAGAATGACAGTTCACTGAAAGACAAGTACATGAATGTTTATATTGGCACTATTCAACATAGTCCCACATTGGAAACAACATTCCTGTAATCCCAGTACTTGAGAGGCTGAAGTAGAAGGATTGCAGGTTTGAGGCCAGCCTCAGCAACTTTGCAAGACCCTGTTTAAAAATTAATAATAATAACAAAGGGCTGGGAGCCGGGTGTGGTGGCGCACGCTTGTAATCCCAGCATTTGGGAGGCTGAGACCGGAGGATTTGGGTTCATGGCCAGCCTCAGCTACCTAGTGAGGCACTCCGCAACTTAGTGAGACTCGGTTTCAAAATAAAGAATAAAAAATAGGGCTGGGGGTGTAGCTCAGAGGTAGTATGTTCCTGAGTTCAATCACAAGTACCGCAAGAAAAAAAAAAAGGGCCGGGGCTGTAGCTTGGAGGTTTGGAGGTCGAGTGTTCCTGGGTTTAATCTCCATTACCAAAAAAGAAAAAAAAATAAATAAAAAGAAAGACCAACCTATATTTGAGGTCTCTAGTATATAAAAATACATTGAATTGTGCTCTTATAATACTATACATATTGTGTTTGCAAAGGAAAACATCCGTTTATTTTTATTTTTTTTCACAATTGGGGATGGAACCCAGGGACATTCTACCTCTGAGTTACACCCCTAGCTCTTTTCTTTTTTCCTTTTTTTGCGGTATTGGGGATTGAACTCAGGGGCATTCTACCTCCGAGCTATACCCCCAGCCCTATTTTTTATTCTTTATTTTGAAACCAAGTCTCACTAAGTTGCGGAGTGCCTCACTAGGTAGCTGAGGCTGGCCGCGAACCCGGATCCTCTGGTCTCAGCCTCCCAAATGCTGGGATTACAAGCGTGCGCCACTATGCCCGGCTTCTTTTTTTTTTTTTTAATTCTTTATTTTGAAACAGGGTCTCACTAAGTTGCAGAAGACCTCACTAAATAGCTGAGGCTGGCCTCGAACCTGGATCCTATCTCAGCCTCCCAAGTACTGGGATTATAAGCATGCGCCATCATGCCCAGTTACATAATCTGGTTTTTCACTTAAAAACTGATTCACTTTCAAACAATTCTCTCTCTTGGCTCTTCCTTCTTCCAGAGCATTTACATGACCAAGTACCTAAAGAAAATTCTTTAAAAAAGACTGAATGACTAGTTTTAAAACAGGTCTAAAGAGGATTTCCAAACTGGAAATCAGTTAAAAAAGTTTAATGCAGTACTTGAGTATTACATCTTTCACACCAGCATGTCAAATTTTTCATATGCATCTAATTAGAAACATTTATCTTTTATTAGATGAGAAAAATAAAGAAAAGTTATGAGACATTGTGAGTTTTGATGAATTTTCTTTAATTTCACATTCAAATTATCATCATCATCATCACCATCACCATCACCATCATCATCATTCTTATTCTTTTGTTGTACTTGGGATTGAACCTAGAGGCATTTTACCTCCGAGCTACACCCCCAGACCTTTTAATTTTCTGTTTTGAAACAGAGTCTTGTTAGGTTGCTGAAAGTTTTGGTAAGGCTGGCCTTGAACCTGCAATCCTGTCTCTGAGTTCTAAGTGCTGGGATTATAGGTGTGTGCCACCATGCCTGACTCAAATTATTACTTACTATTCGTACTTGTTATAGTGATTTATAAATACCTTTAAAATGGATACAAGTGTACATCTGTGTTTATTTTTCAAAGAAATGCAATATTACTCCCAAGGCAAGGCATCTTTAAGGGCCCAATCAGTTATATTTGGGCAGACTGGTTACATTGACATCTTTTATTCTATTTTGTTTTTCTCTAGCTTTGTATTGCTATAAAAGTAATCAGTGGATGCAATTTCAAAATTCCAGAGATTCCTTTTTAGATATGACACAACCCACTTACCCAATAAACATGTAACAAATTATAGCTTATTTCCATTTAGTCTCATATTAGGAAGTACGCAACTGTGATTGGACTTCACATTTCTATAATACACTAAAAGAACATATGAAATGAAACTAAGAATTATGGCAAAAGCTGAGATTGTTTAGCAGAAGTACAATAAATGGTGGGTAATTTTAGCATTTTTTAAAAAGTTATATGGAATTATACTACAATTATGAGTCAGACTTCACACTAAGACCTGTGTGCATGTTTGTTTCTATGGCTTTGAGCCTCACTATGATGTATGGTTACAATGCACCAATAAAAGTATAAAAAGTTATGAAAATTATATTACAATTATGATTCAACAAAAATAGCAAAATCCCTATACTGGAATAAATAAATTCTCATACACTAAAATAACACATGCTGTGGAAGTGCTGAAGAATGTTTTGTTTTGTGTTTGTGTTAACCTTGGTTTCGAAAAATGCACTTAAAAGAGCAGTTTCTCAGGCAAAGCTCATAGAGTGCTGTGTGCATGTAGGTCATATGAACTACGTCATGATGTGAGACTGTAATACACCAATAAAGGTAAAAGAAAAGTATCAAAAAAGTTGAAAAAGAATACACTACAATAACTACCCTACACAGAAATGTGTGGAACCATCGAAAGACACGAAAAAAAAAAATTTTTTTTGTAGCATTGGAGATTGAACCCAGGGATTCTACCTCTGAGTTAAACCCCCAGCCCTATTTTATTTTGAAACAGGGTCTCAGTAAGCTGTAGAGGGCCTCACTAAGTTGCTGAGGCTACAATCAGCATAGTGGTGCACACCTGTAATCATAGTACTTAGAGGCTGAGACAGGAGGATCTCAAGTTTGAGGCCAGCCTCATCAATTTGGCGAAACCTTGTTTCAATAAAAAATAAAAAGGGCTGGAGGTGTAGCCCAGTGGTAGAATGCTCCTGGGTTCGATTCCCAGTAATAGAACAACAACAACAACAACAACAAAACAACAACAACAGAGCTGTAATAAAACCAGAGATATGAGTAAACTGGAAGAAATTAAATTTGATGTTAAAAATCCTATCGTGACTCTTCTGAATAATGGCAAAGCAACTGTTTGTTGTGCATGGAAACTTTTTTATTTTTTTTCCCCTAAGTCCACTTTCCTAAAGCAGGCCTACTTTTATCAGGAGCTTACAGTAGTCACAGAGATCTGTTCTAACTCTATACTCACTATCAAAACCATGCTGGGGCTTGAGGTCTTTTATGGAGTTGGCATAGACACCCTTTTCTCATTAGTTGAAACATTTTTTTTTTTGAGGTACTAGGGATGGAAACTGGGGGCATTCTACCTCCGAGCTACAGCCCCTAGCCCAATTTTTTATTCTTTATTTTGAAACAGGGTCTCACTAAGTTGCAGAGTGCCTCACTAAGCAGCTGAGGCTGGCTGCAAACCCTGATCCTCCAATCTCAGCCTCCCAAATGCTGGGATTACAAGTGTGCGCCACCACGCCTGGCTTGGTTGAAGCATTTTTAATAAGAGAAATCTTAGTCTTTTTGTTGTCAGAATATGTACACAAGATAAAAGATTCTCTCATCCCTCTGTTCCCCCTCCTTAAAGATAACTACCATTAACAGCTTATTCAGATATTGTCTTACTCTGAGCTACACAAACATAGAAACACAGCCACCAACGCAGCCTGCCTGTGCTCTAATTCTTCCACATTCTCTCTGCCCTACCTCTCCCCTATTTATTCCTGTAGCACTATAACTACTTCTTAGTGTATTTGCCTTTAAAATTCTTCTCTAGTTTACAACTAGTTTCATCTCCTTTTGCCTCTTTAAGAGCATCTCCTTTTATCTTGATAATAGCAGTTGATGCACAATATCAATTATAAAAACACCAATCTGACTGATGTTTTTACACTCTAAACTTAAGGTACAATTCACGTTCCCTTTATTTGGCAGTCATGGACGAGGCATTTCACACACAAACAATGCAGAGTCAGATATTTCTTAATGGCCCTTTCTTTGCTGAGAGGAAGTGCCTGTTTATTTGGGTTATTAGCAGTTGGGCTCTGATCCAGAAATCCATTTCTGTAGAAATACACTGTATTTTATTTTTAGCTATGAATGGAGTATACCTTTTTTGTTTGTCTGTTTAAAATACTTGGCTCTTCTGAAATATACAGCCCCAGACACAGTATAACACATAATTGTATGTATTATATTATTGGGAAGAGACAAAAGGGCGGGGAAATAACCTTGTAGGGCTGGGGTTCAGCTCAGTGGTAGAACCACTTACCTAGCATGCAGGAGGCCCTGGGTTCAATCCCCTGCATCAAGCCTCCTCCAAACAACAACAACAACAACAACAACAACAACAACAACAACAACGAAAAGCCGGGCATGGCGGCACAAGCTTGTAATCTCGGTACTTGGGAAGCTGAGACAGGAGGATCACAGGTTCACAGACAGCTTCAGCAACTTAGTGAAGCCCTCTGCAACTCAGTGAGACCTTGTTTCAAAATAAAAAAATAAAAAATAGGGCTCAGGGATAGAATGCCCCTGGGTTCAAGCCCTCCCCCCCACAAAGTTAGTGAGTCTGCAGTGATTCTCAAAAGCATAAAAAAGGAGGCGAAGAACCCGGAAGTGGGGAAGAGGAAGCTCATCTGTGTAGAATGCTAGCTAGTTAGAGACTCACCTTTGTAACCACTCATGTAATATTTAAATCAGGCAAAAGCCAGGCACAGTGGCTGTGATCCCAGTACTTGGGAGGTTGAGACAAGAGGATCACAGGTTCCAGGCTTATCAAAAGCCTTCAGTGATACCTTGTTTCAAAATAAAATAGGGCTCAGCAACTTATCAAAGCTTTCAGTGACTCAGTGATATCTTGTTTCAAAATAAAATAGGGCTGAGGGTATAGCTCTGAGGTAGAATGCCCCTGGATTCAATCCTCAGCACCAAAACACAAAAAGAAAAACAAACCAAAATTAAATCAAGCAAGAGTCATCATCAATGGATGCTAAAACCTGGGTGAAAGGTTGCTGCAGAACAGGATACTCAATGGGTCTCAATGTCACTAACTAATGACAAAGAGAAAGAGGGACTTCCAGCAAATGTTTAAACTCAGCAGCACTAGGAGTGGGACAAACTCATTGTTTGTGTCTCCTGAGGCGATGAAATGGAAAGCACACAGCACCCTCGCAGTGCTCTCACTGGAAATGTTTAACCTGAATCCATGCATGGGGGCAGTGAGACAAGTCCCCATTACTTAAGACAACCGGCTTGGACTCCTTAAAACTAAAATGTTAAGAAAGATGTATAATTAAGTAAATGAATGAATGAATAAAGAAATAAGTAAACAGGTGGAGGTTGGTGTCCAGACCCCCTCACCATGAGAGTAAAGGATACCCTTTACTGGCTCCTGGTGAGAAGCACAGAGAACTTGTACTGGATTGTATTTTATGGCAACAAATAATATTTTTGCATCACTGACAAATGTCTTGGGTGTGATATTGGTATTGTGGTTGTGGTTATGTAGGAGAATGTGCTTGTTCTTATGAGGTATGTGCTGCAGAATTCAAGGGTAAAGTGTCATTAAATGGGTAACTTACTTTCAAATGGTTCAGGAAAATCAACTGAGGGAGTGATAGTGATACAGAAAGAGAGGGCAGAGCCAGAGTGTGTGTAAATGAAGAGTGAGCAATTGTGGCAAATGTTAGTGAGTCAGGAGGAAGGGGGTAAGGAGTTTTTATTATACTATTTTTTTCCTTGTATTCTTCAAAAATTTTCAATGTAATAGAAAAAAAAAAAGACCAATGTGCTATTGTCTCTCTCCTGTTTGACGATCACACCTTATCACTTATAGGACAACAGTTCATTTTGGAATTGAATGGGGGAGATAAAACTGGTCAGAATAGAACACAAGGAGGCCACTCACATAAACAAAATCCCTGAGAAAAACTTGTCTAGGTACGTAACAGCATCTTCCAGTAAAAATCCCTTTTAAAAAACAAGAATTAATGGGACTTGTAAGGACAAAGCCATGAGTACAATTAAATAAGTGAAACTAAGCACATAACTATCCAAGGCAAAAGTGCCATGGGTGTTGATTTGAAGGTTACAAGTAATTTTGGGTGGGTACAAAAATTCATATATATCACACACACAAAATCTGCAAATAATGATGGCTGGATATGAAATATATACATATTTTTATACTTACACATTACACTTATTTTCTCTGTTAATTAAAACTCTTACCATGCCACCTGCTTAGTGATGCAGTTCACATTTTGCAACTGGATGATTTATTTGCTTGCCTATTACTGCCTGTTTATCTCACTATTATTCTGTAAGCCCCACAAGAAAAGGAACAGTTCTATGTTATCCTACCACCTTACATTCTGCATGCTGAGTGACTTCTTATTTCGTTTGGAGGAGGACAGATGACAAGTGTGGAGAGAATACGCCAAGATTAGGAAAACCCAAGGCAGCTTTGAGATGGAATGACCAGGAAGGGTGCTGTGTAGTTAGGGACAAGACACAAACATGACTATAGCCTGGGTCACAGAAACACAAACAGTTGAATAGACAGAATGAGCTGAAGTTTCAGGAATTTGAAAATGGTTATGAAAGCAGAATTGTAAGAGAAAAAACTAACTTGGCTTTGATGTACACTGTGGGTCGAAGGAAGAAGAGATTTCATGATTCCCACCTGACATCTGGGTACCAAAGGGCAAGAAAAAAGCAAGATAAAAGTTAATGTTATTTCTTTTGTTTGAAAGCAAGAATTCCTACTATGTTTCTCCAGCAAATCTAACTGAAATAGCACAGTGATGTTCAAGTGATGTTCACAGTTATGTTCTCCAGAAAGGAGATGAAGAAAGCGCAGCAGTAGCAGCAGTTGGGTGCAGTGACACAGCCATTTGTAATCCCAGTACTTGGAAGGCTGACATGGAAGAAATGCAGGTTTAAGGCCAGCCTCTGCAACTTAATGAGGCACTGAACAACTTAATAAGACCTTGTTTCTAAAACAAAAACAAAAACAAAAACAAAAACAAAAACAGGCTGGGGGGTGTAGCTTAGAGGTAGAATACCCCTGGGTTCAATCTCTAGTACCAAAACCAAAACAAAACAACAAGAAACAAATAACCATGTGTTCTACCACTGAGCTATGCCTTCAGCCCCTCACAGCTAATTTTAAGGTTAGAGTAGTAGAAGAATTCTTTCTTTACAGAATGTTTACTCTCAGTTTCAATACTAATTTTTAAGAGTACTTAAGAGTACTTTAAGAGTCTAATATAGATTCTAAATAACAAAGTATAAAGTATCTACTAGGTTATAACAGCAAAATGAATTTACTTAATTCTTAACTGGTATGAAGGTAATAATAATTACAAACAATAATTAGGAGGTAGCTATTACTCAGAAACTTAGCTGGAGTCCATAAATTAGATTCAAGTACTAGTGAACCCTTGAAATTGTAAAAAGATTAGGGACAGTTTTTCTTTGTGCTCTCAAATAAAAATTATGGATTAACCGTGTTAAAAAAAAAAAAAAGCAACACTTGCCTTAAACCAGCTCACCTACTGCCAACCCAATCCCTCACCATCCATCATCATAGTCCTCTTTAGCTCTTGTCTGAACTCTCCTTTCCTGTCAGGCAAGACACTAAAACACGGCTCCATGAGAGTCCTCCATCTCCTCAGTCCCTACGTTACCTGTATGAATCACTACAGCCAATGGCATCTAGTATTTGCAAGATCTATTCTAGTCCACCGTTTATACTACTTGTCTATGAAAGATACGCCAATGTCAAACCAAACCTGAGTGACTGGGTGGGGGAGGGGAGGCAGTGAGGGCTGAGAGACCAGGAGTTATTTTTATAATCTGACATAAATCAAGAAGTTAGAAGTTTAAACTTTCCAGTCTTGATACAAGAATCAATAATCAGTTGTCATTTTGTAGATGCTTGTTAACCAACAGTATAAACATTATTATTATTATTATTATTATTATTATTATTATTATTATTATTATTTTGGTACTGTGAATTGAACCCAGGGGCTACACCCCCAACCCTTTTTATATTTTTATTTTGAAATAGGGTCTCACTAAATTGCTGCACCTGGCCTCAAATCTGCAATCTTTCTGTCTTACCTCCCAAGTACTGGGATTACAGATGTGCACCACCACATCCAGCGGGTACAGACATTTTAAGAGTCCAAAGTGATAACAAAGCATGTCTTTCTGCAATGAAACTTGTGGCCCAAATTGTGCAGCATTTATGCTACCGTCATTGTAGGTGCTTTACTCAAACATGGCAGATTTATACAGCATCTTTAATTTTTTTTTAATTGAAAGGATAAGGAAGGATTATGAATGTGGTGGGACCAGCTCAGAGTTTATCATTTTTTTTAGTACAGATTACTGTAAAACACCAAATAGAATTGAGTCCATAAAGCTAATGGTGGTACCAGTCATGCAGGGACGTGGACATGACTGCTGTCTATCTGGCTTTTGGCCACATGCTTTAGGGAAAGCACTCCTGGCTACAGAATGCAGAATCCACATACCACAAGCATCACAGCCTGCTAACAGCAACCCTTCCCAACCCTAAGAGATGCCCTGGAGACAGGTGGACCACATGATCACAGGCTATCTGGAAGCCACAAGTTGGAGCTGATGTGAGTAGTAACAGGTGGAAACATGTGCTGCACACCCCGACAATCTAACATGCTGGGAAGTGGGCGGAAACATGGCCTGCTACTCTGTGATGAGCACTACCTAGAGAGCGTCAATTTCCAGAAAGCCGAGGGAAAGAAACGCTGAGACACTGCATTAGTGACTGCCATGCTGCTCAGTGGACAAGTCTTGCCTGTTTGGTAGCACATGCACTGAAGGTCATTTTCCGGCTCACAGTCAAAACCCTGGCATCCGCATTACTTCTGAGGAGACATGTTAAATATCCTAGGAGATTAAAATTATCCCTTCATAGTTCGCAAACTGGTTAGTTATCCATGGCTGTTCAAAAATGTATTTTGGAAATAATAATTTTACCCCTTCCCCATCTCAGCAAAACATACCAGTAAAACAATATAGCATTATTTCAGTGACTCACAGGGCTAGCACTGAGTTATATTTTACTCTTTGGTGTAACACAATGAAAACAGTTAACTTTCACAAATGATCTGGAGTCAAGCTAGTTTCTTTACTGTCACTAAATCTATTTTCTAATTATGTCGAAAGACATATTTGTCTTTGGCCATGATTACATTAAAAATACTAGAAGTAGCATTGCTTTAATGTGCATTATAGAAACATGAGTCCCCAAGTGAATCTGATCCATTAATAACATCTCTTTAACTGCTAACGATTTTTGCAGACATGTAATAGAATATTTTATGGCTGCTTTCAACCATCTGTCCTTCTTTCTTTTAATATGAATTTGCCAGAGATGTAATGAAATTTCCTGAGCTTTGTGCCATTACAAGTTTGTTACTACTAACACACCAATTAGAAATCTCAACGCTGTCACACATGCTGTATATGGAGCCATGCTCTGGGAACTCACTGCTCAAGGAACCAGAATGTTCGTTCTGTCAGGCTACCCTAGACTCAGTCCAAGGGTCTATATAATCTGTATAGCAGCATATTCAGGATTCTCCCAAGATGTGTAGGGCTAATAAACCATGAGGTTGGAATCAGTTTGCAGAATGAGAGCAAACAGCAGCATTAGAGATGCTGCACTTTAAACAGATAGTCATAATGTGTAAAGTCACAATCCTTTTCTTTAAAATGAACGATAACCTAAATGAACACATTTGAAATTCAACTAAATTATGCTACTGAAGAGAATGGTTAATGAGTACAAGAGTGATCAACTATATGTAATTTAGATTTTTCTATTTACAAAATTATTACTTACGGAGTACCTATTATGTGCTAATCACCCTGATTGTCAAATTTTTACATGAGTGTTTAAATATGTATGCAAAAGATGAATCCATTTATCAAAAAGACTTATCTTAGTAATGCACCCACTTTCAAATTATAGCTCAAACCTGCTTAAGGGATGTTAGAGACAGAGCTGCTGCCAATAGAAAGCTAACCTGGAGATAATTTAAATTTCCAAAACTACTGGTTGCTTGGAATAAGCAGACAGGGAAGCGATATTGCAAGCTACAGATCAGGGGATCCTGTTCCGAGGCTGGGGTAGATGGGGATCCAAAGAAGTTCCCCGTGTCCATCAACATCCCTTCTGGTCCTGAGCTCCCGCCTCCTCTTCTATTTTTGCTGGACCTGACATTTTCCCTGGTAGATTCTCTAGAAACATTCCCTATTTTGTTTTTTCCAAGTCAGGGAAAAGGAGAATAAAGAGTTATCCACAAGCAGCTGCCTGTATTTAGATCTTACAATGCATTTGGCAGTGAAAGCTCTAAAGGATATCGAAAAATCATTATAATTTCACCTTCACAGAGAAAAACAACTAATTTTACCCCTGCAGGGCATCAGCCACGTTACTAAGGATAGTTGTCACCTTCAAAATAATTACTTTAGCCAGGCGTGGTGTTGCACGCTTGTAATCCTAGTATTTGGGAGGCTAAGACGGGGATGGCAGGTTTGAACCAGCCTCAGCATCATAGCAAGGCAGCAACTTAGCGAGACCTTGTTTTGAAATAGAAAATAGAATTGGGCTGGGGGTGTAGCTCAGAGGTGGAACGTCCCTGGGTTCAATCCCCAGTATAATAAATAAATAAATAAATAAATAAATAAATAAATAAGTAAATAAAATCAATTACTGTGGTTAAAACGAGGGCTCTATCCACCTCCCCACTCCTGGCTTCACCCAGAGGTGATAATGAATAGAACTGGAGGGATGCATGATGGCAGGGACGTTTTCACAAAGACTCCAGTTTCAAAAATGAAAATGAAAATTACTCAGTGTGTTTCATCTCATGTGGTGTCACTAGGACGTATCTTCTCAGAAGGAGGGGGTTATTTATAAACTTAATGATTTAGTTTAAGGAGGGCAAGGATAAAAATGTATCTTAAAGATTTCTTAAATCTTATCTTGGCCACTATTCAATTTGACTGACTTTCTAGAATATTTCTTTTGTCTTTCTAATTATAATTGGCAATAGGAAGGTCCCAAGTACTAAGTTAAGGTATATATAAATGTTTATTATCCCCATTCTCTTTTAAACAGATATTGTCACGCTTGAGACAAATTTGAATTCAACTAGTACTGAGAAGAGTTGAGAAAACAAAGTAAGTCAGCATCAATTTCAAACTGAAACTCTCTACTTTAATGCAGCTAATCATTAAAGAGTTCCTAGCCAATTAAGTTTCGAGGTATCATACACATAATTAATGTACTACAATGCAGTCATTCATGTGCAGATGAAGAAAGGATGCCTTCTCCTTATTGAGAACCTAGATTCTCAGAGGCTTTCTTTGCAGATATTAAAGTAAGCAATATTTAATGGAGTAAGGGCACTCCAGGCCCCAGGTAGAAGTTTCTATTAATAAATATAAATGTGTGATCTTAAATAATGCCTTATTATATGAGTTCTGGGCCTTTAAAAGGGGGACTCTGAACCAGTGTATGGATAAAAAGGTCTTAAGGTCAAATGTCTTTGGCCTGCAGTATACTTTTAAAACAATGTTAGCCAACATTTAAAACTCCTGTTTCACACTAAAATGGGAAAATCTGGAAATGCAAACTCTTTATTCCTACCTTTAGTTGGAACTAACAGTTGTCCCTTTAAAATGTATGAAAACTTTCCAGTCAGCTATAATTCTCACCACTTGCATTGTTTACACATGCCAACCTCACCTTTTTCCTTTCAGCCTGATCCTCAGATTCAAGAGGTAATGGAACGAAGGTGGAACTTTTAGGCCCTTATCTTTGAACTGGATGGCAAGGGAACAAGTAAAAAAAATAACCATTTTCCTGAGGATTCTGGGACAATGGCCAGTGGAACACCAAGGAGAAGGGGCCTGTGGTTAATTTAAAAAATGGCCACAAATTTTGTGACATTCCTTCCATTGAAAATTAGGGTGGGTCTATGTTCTGACTCCTTGAATCTCAGCTTGTGACTGCTCAGACTAGTAGAATACAGCAGAACGCTTACCAGTTTAGTCTGCTTTTCCATCGCTGTGAACAAAATGCCTGACAAGAACAACATAGAGGAAGAAAAGTTTATTTGGGTCATGGTTTTAGAGGTATAGTCCATGGCTGGCCAACTCCAAGGCAGACAGCATGGCAGCACAATATGACAGAGGAAGGCTGAGCTCAAACTAAATGGCGGCAGGAGGCAGAGAGTGACCAATGCCACTGTCTGTTAGCCTCTGCTGGGTAGGCTTTACCTCGGCTATCTGAACTGAGTACCTGTATGCGGTCTGTTCTTCTCCTCTGCAACCAGTGGGAAGGAAGTTACTTGGGTAGTGTTCATAATCTGCACTCCAATTACATGGGAGCAGTGCTGCACACAGGAATATACTTCTTTTAATACACTAAACTTATTTCCAATAGTCCTCATTTTGTTTAGGGCTGTTGGTTCTCATAAAATATCTCAATGGATCCCTTACTTAGTAATGTCATAAATGTACATGAAATGTGAGAATGGAAACATGAGGAGAAAGTGTGTAAAAGTGTTAGTAAGTTGCTGCATGAAGAAGCGAAGGAGGCCTTTCAGGGTCTCCCGTCTCCTTCCTGTGTGTGTGTAGTAACTGGGCTCTTTCCAGGTGTGACCATTGCTGAGGTCACAGGTGAGTTTAAAAATTTCTCAACCACACATTCTGCTATTTAATATCTTCTCAAGTTTACTCAAATGACACAGCTGATGTGCTCTTAAGGATGGAAGAGAGATGTTTTCCTATTAACTCAGTGATACTGATGTCCTCAGAAAGCAGTCCTACATTCAAATCTTTTGATTGTTTGGAACTAAATCACCTGACCAGAAATCTACCCTGACTCTCCAGAATGACCTCTTCCCAAGCACTGATTGCCTCTGTAAAGGCACAATTCAGTGGTGCACAAGGCCCTCATGCCAACACAGTGATCACTCGTGTGAAGGATACTTAGGTAACTGACTTTTAGACCCACTCTCCTAGATTGTCTGGTTGGGACTCTGTTCCTGTCCTGTTGCTCTGGCTTGAGAAATCTTTTAAGTTTTTAATCCTTTAAGGAAGGACAGATATCAAATATGTCCTTCTGGCAGCAGATAGTTTCAATAACCAAAAAAATATAAAATCCAACAAGAATCGCAAGACAGTCTGATTTATTTTCTTTGAACAGTTTGAGGGGTTAAGAACAGGCTATCACACCGTGGCAGTGCCTATTTCGTATTCTTGCAAACAAGGTCAGGCCAGATGACTTTATACAGAGATGAAAAGTGATTATTAAGAAAGGAAGATAAGAGTGTTTTACAAGAAAGGTATTAGAGCTGGGTGTGGTGGCACACACTTGCAATCCCAGTACGTGGGGGGCTGAGACAGGAGAATCATAGGTTCAAGACCAGCCTCAGCAATTTAGCAAAGCCCTCAACAACCTGTGAGACCGTTTCAAAAATAAAATATAAGCCAGGTGTGGTGGTGCATGTCTGTAATCCCAGTACTTGGGAGGCTGAGACAGGAGGATTGCAGGTTCAAGAACAATGTCAGCAACTTAATGAGATTCTCAGTAATCTAGTGAGACCTTATTTCAAAACAAAACAAAAAAATAGGGCAGGGGGTGTAGCTCAGACCTAGAATGCCCTGGGTCCAATCCCTAGTACCATGCACACTATGTTTGTATGTATGTATGTATGTATGTATGTATGTATGCATGCATGTATGCATATGTGTATGTATATAGGGCTGGGGGTATAGCTTGGAGGTAAAACATGCCTGAGTTCAATCCCCAGTACCAAAACCAAACCAAACCAACAACAAAATAAAATAAATGTATTAGGCCTCACATTCCCCAAAGCTGGCACTTGGGGAGATGATTATGCATTCCAGGGACCGTGTCTTTGTTCAAAACATTCCTGAAAACTGCTCCTCTCCCTAGGCTCCCACTAAACCCATACACACCACTGCTTTTTACTATGTAGTTAATTGTTTGTGAAAACGTCTGTCATCCCCCAAGATTGTCAGCTGCTTACCAGTAGGGACTGAAATCGTCTTTTCATCTCATATCCCTGGTGTCTAGCAGAACACTTGGCAACAGTTACTGAATGAATAACATATATTCTTTTGCATATTGTCTCCGGTGGCAGTTTCATCCTTTGAGGTTGATTTACCTTTTAGAAACAGTCAAAAGTCATCCAGAGTCAAGTATGAAGAGAGAGGCCTTCAGAGTACTCAACTTTATGTATATTGTAAACTAAACCTGGAGGCTATTCTGAAAAGGAAATTTATTGGAGTAAACAGGCAGACCCTTCAAGGAGAGTAGTGTGAAGGGTAACAAGGAGATGTAAGAATTCTCATGTGGTTCTTAAAAGCAAATACTCAGAAATTCCTAATCATAACTTTTTCATATAATAAAACTCCTAAAAGTAAACTATTCTATTCTCAGCAGTAGTATGTGTGTGGGAATGAAAAACAAATTATTTATAGAATGTTTCTTAAATGTACACTTAGGTACACATGGACTTTATATTGTGGCAACTGCAACAACATAAAAGGGCTAAAAAACATTTAGGTGTTCCACATTGGCTTACTGGCATACAACCTTCCCATTACCCTGCCTTTCAATTTGAAGCAAAGAACCAGTCGGCAGAACTAGAAAGACCAAACTTCAGTCCAGTGCTGAATTCGAGCTACTCAGGAGGCTGAGGTGGGAGGATCACGGCTATTTTAGGAAACTTTAGTGAGATCCTGTCTCAAAAACAAGGAATGAAAAGAACTGGGGTAGGGGAGGAGATCCAGCCTCATTCTTTCTCTAGCTCACATTTTTCTGTGGCAGGAGTTAAGGGAATTGGCATACATGGTCTTTTTCCCAAAATGTACACAATGTATAACTGTGGTGAGATGTAGTAATAGGGACGGTTTCAAAAGACAAATCTGGACCAGCTAAGAAAAGAGTAATGACAACATCAGGTCTCAAGATATGTACTTAAATGCCAACTTTTAGTCCATAGGTTTACACCTTAGGATGTAGTTCTGACCCAGGGTAAGGGAAGGCTAAGACAAAGAATGGAAAAAGAGAAAATTCATCAAAGCGATTAAAAGGTAGTTAGTTTTCAACATACAAAGAGAAAAGGTTTATTTTGGCTCAAGCGTTACGAGACTTCAGTCTGTGATGGTTGACACTGTTGCTTTGGGTCCTTGGTGGCACATCATGGCAGGAGCACAAGGGAGAGCAAAACTGCTCACGCAATGTGGCAGGGAAGCAAAGAGAAGAGAAAGAGGAAGAGCCTGGGCTCAGTGTCCTCTTCGCGGGCACACCCAGTGACCCAAAGACCTCCTACTAGGCCCCATCTCTTGAAGTTCCTATCACTTCCCAGTAGTGTCCAGGTAGCTCATGCATCACCTCCCCTAATGCATGTGCCTTTGGGGAGGACTCAAGATTGAAACCACTGCAGGGATCTTTCAAATAAAAATTCCACATTTTCTGTTGAGTACTAGAAAGGACTGTCTGGCCCCTAAGACTGCTTTGTTGGCAGAAGACTGGAAAATGTGTGACCACCATTTAGGTGCACATTTGCAGAACTTCATGGTTTTGAAAGACTTTTTACATACAGTCCCTTTTCTGACCCAGACAGAAATAGGAAAAACAATGAACACAATGAGTGGGGTTGAAAGAGTTTCCTCTGGTTATACCTCCCTGCTACAAAGTCATAAAGTGAGTTCTTTTTAAGGAAGGAGGGTTATTGGCAGTTTAAAACTTGCTGTTTCAGCTGGGCATGGTGGTGCACACCTGAAATCCCAGTACTTAGAAGGCTGAAATAGGAGAATTGCAGGCCAGAGGCCAGTCTCAGCTACTTAGCAAGAACATGTTTCAAAAATAAATAAATAAATATATGAATGAATGAATGAATGAATAAATAAATAAATAAATGGACCGGGAGTTTTGCTCAGAGTTAAAATGCCTCTAGGCTCAATCTCCAGTAACACACACACACACACACACACACACACACACACACACACACACTACAAAACCCACTCAAAAAAACAAAACCTGCTGTTTCAAAGCTAAATATAGCACATATTTGTCTGTGTACACACATACCTGTGTGCATGGATACATGTCCTTATAAGATCAGAAAATGATACACACATCATGTTCCCACTGAGAAACAAGTGCAGAATTGCAAATCAATCTATCAATCTATCTACCCACCCATCATCTATCTATCCATCTCTATATAACAAAATATTTATCATTTAGACTCTTTTTAAAGAAATTGTTCGCACATTTTTCTTAAACTGTAGTTAATTACAGATAACACAATTTGCTGCTTAAACTGTTATTAGGTGTACAGTTCGGCAGCAGTAAGTATACTCACATTGTTCTGTTTCTATCATTACCATCTATCTCCCAAACCTTTTCATCACTAAACTGAGACTCTATACTTGTTAAATACTGACTCCTCATTCCTTTCTCCGTGATGCCTTTGGCAACCACAATTGTACTTTCTGACTATGAATTTGACGAATCTAGGGACCTCATATAATTGGAACAGAATGGTATTTGTCCTTTGGTGATCGGCTTATTTCACTTGGCATAATATCCTCCAGGTTCATCCAGGTTGTAGTCGGTGTCGGAACTTCCTTGTAAGGATGAATAATATTCCATTGCATATATTATCACATTTTGTTTATCCATTCATCCATCTACAGAAACATGGGCTGCTGCTACTTTTGGCTACTGCAAAAATATGCTGCTATGCACATAGGCAACATTTCTATTCATTACCCTGCTTCCAGTTCTTAGGGGTCTATACCCAGAAGTGGACTTGCTAGATCATATGGGAATTCTATGTTTAGATTTTTGAGAAACACCTTACTAAGATTTGGTTTTTATAGTATCATGTTCCATCATACTTCTAATGCACTTTAGGCTACGGCTCTGCTTACAAATAATTTCTTGCTGTGCTTAATCACAGGAGATGTGACTGTGGCAGATAGAGTCTCATTTTGCCAGCCATACAGTCTAATCAATTTCTTTTATTTCCAGTCATATGCCACAGTTTCTCAGGTTGAAAAAATATTAAATCTCAATACAACTACAAATTATGACTGGGCTAAATAAGCAGATTTGCTGACTAGGTTAACCTGAGAAGGCTAGCATCTCACAGGAGCTGGTTACCAAGGATATCTGAAGAGCTGGCAATCCTCGCTGCCTCTAGAGAATGTCTACAGAACCTCTGGATTCTTCTGACGTTTATACCATCTGCTACTTCATATACTGCAGTCCCTCTCTGGGGCTACCATGTACGGCAGAACAGGTGCACACTGGCACTTCCACTTGGGAAGCCAAATGTGTAGCTGTTATCTACAGATTCCTTCTTAGGCTGATTTCAGTACTTAGCTCAGTTTTCCTGTCCACTCATTCCTCCACTTGCATTTTAGACTCTTTGGTATCTATACTAGTGATCTTCCCAACACGCTGGCTCATACACAGGATATATTAGTATGCTGAAAGCTAATGATTCTTATTACTTCTCTAACGTCACTCACCCTTACATGTGTTGCAGCTTGGATTTCACCACAATTGAGAACATGTTCTAGCTCAAGGCCTTAAATAAGTCATTCATCCTTCTGCTCTGTGCAATCTGTCACGCTTGGGTTTGCTTTTCCTCCTCAGTGTGACTCTCTCAGTGTGTCATCTCTCTCTCCCAGTTTTCTAGCCTACCAGCCCCTGACAGCTTCCCGCTGGTCCAACAATATGGGCCTGGTGACCAGCCACTGCAGTCATGCTCTCGAGGGTACCCTTGCTTTTTCTGACTACTATGGCTGCACTGTGTTCACCATTCCCAGCCTGGGATGGCCCCAACATGTCTCCCCACCTGCTTTTAAAGGTTGCTAGACAGGACTGATTTTTTTTTTTTTTCCAGTACTGGGGATTGAACCCAGGGGCATTCTACCTCTGAGATACACCCCCAGCCCTATTTTTTATTCTTTATTTTGAAACAAGGTCTCACTAAGTTGTGGAGTGCCTCATTAGGTAGCTGAGGCTAGCTGCGAACCTGGATCCTTCGGTCTCAGCCTCCCAAATGCTGGGATTACAAGCGTGCGCCACCATACCCGGCTCAGGATTGACTGACCTTGGTACTGAAGTACATTTACCTTCAGTTTTGCTATTTTGGTGCACAGCTATTCCATTCTCACCCCTTTTTGGTGCTGGGGATTAAATCCAGGGTCTCTCACATGCTAAGCATGCACTGTACCACTGAGCTGTGCTCCTGTCCCCAGGCCCCTTGGACCCATTCTTAACGGAGGGCTTAACTTTCTCTCAACATCCACTACTACAAATCCTTTTCACTCTCTCAAGCAACACATTTCAACCCTATAACCTAGACTTTATGCAGAGTTTTTTCTCCTAACTTTGTGAAAGAATTGGGGCCATTTAAAATGAGTAATCATGTCAAGAAAACCAGAGCGTAAAGGAACATATTGATATATTTGATTACTTGTAAGTTTTTGAAAAAAAAATTATAGCCTAAAATACAAGCCATGTTGAAAGATTAATGAGAAGGTAGGAGAAAGAAAATGTGTTAGCTGGATATGGTGGCACATGCTTGTAATCTTAGTACGTAGGATGCTGAGACAGGAGGACTGCAAGTTTGAGGCCAGCCATGGAAACTCAGTGAGGCCCTCCACAACTTAATGAGACTCTGTTTCAAAATAATAAATAAAATAGGGCTGGGGGTACAGTTCAGGTAGAACGACCCTAGATTCTATACCTAGTATCACACACAAAAAACCCAAACAAACAAAAACAAAAAGAGAAAGAAAATGTATTTCCAAATTCTTCTTTGCCTCAGACTTGTCCTTTATGTCTTTGCATCTACTAAGACTCAGGAAATTATGCTTTCTTCTGGTAGCTCTATGACCATGCTGTTAATTGTTTTCTGATTTCTTCTGCAATGGATCCCTCCTTTAGTCAATATACACTATAAAATCTTTACATCTTTAAACTCTTCTAGACAGACTCATCAACTCATCCCTTAAGAGTCTCAAAAATTGGTACTTCCCCTCATGCTCTTCCCTAACAAACTGCTCTTCCACATTTGGTATCTATGATTTCTGACCACTACGGATACCTTTTGCCCGCTGAGTCCATTACCCTTCCTTGCTGAGCTCTCAGTAACCAAGGAACATGGTCAACCACCACACCTCACCACTCTCTTCTCACTCTCTCTGGGAAACATAGCCCAGTTTTGCTTCTTATCAGATAACTAAGGACCCTTTGAGCTCTAGCTCTGCATTTTCAACGGCCTGTTGGATGTACACAGAAGATGCAGTACTAGCATTTTAGACTCAGTCTGTCTCTAAGACAACTCACATGGATCTTCATTGTTCTCTACTTCCGTTAATAGCATTCCCTGAGCCAGCCATGTAATCCCAGTGCTTCCCTGTAATCTCAGTATTTGGGAGGCTAAGACAGGAGGATTACAGGTTCTTGGCCAGCCGTAGCAATTTAGTGAGATCTTGTTTCAAAGTAAAAAATAAAATAGGGATGGGGATGTAGTTCAGAGGTAGAATGCCCCTGGGTTTAATCCACTTCTCATTTACTGGTTATGTGACTAGAAATAAGCAAAATGAGGGGAAAAGAGCATGATAAATAAAAAAAGAAATCCTGGATGTTAAAGTTTTGAATGAGTTAATAAGAACTGCTGGAGGTCTAATATACAATATGGTGACTACAGTCAATAATGTACCGTATATTTGGAAACTTCTGAGAAAGAAGATAGCAAATGTTCTTATCACAAAAAAAGTATGTGAGGTGACTGATGAGGGGACTGGAATGATTAAATCATTTCATAATGAATACGTTAAAACCTTACATTGTACACTAAGTATATACAATTTATTTTTGTCAATTAAAAAACTATGAACCAAAAGTTGAACTTTATTCCTGTGCCTAAAAACCTTTATATAGGGGGTAATCTAGTCTTTTCTTCAGACTTGCCTTCGTTGAAGACATAATTTTTCATATACATATTCATATATTTTTTCTTCTGTGGTGCTGTGGATAGAACCTAGGTGCTCACACATCCTAGGAAAGCACTCTACCACTGAACTATATGCCATCTCATATCTAACCTTAAAGATAATGATCCTAAAATGTCCACATTGTAGGTGCTACATAAAATTAAAAAACAAAACCAAAAACAATCCAGAAGTCTAAAGTAAGGAACAAACAGTGAGTGGCAATGAATTTCACAACTAAAGGAGTTCAAAATTATAACTGGATAGTGTCCCTTCCTTCCTCAAAGAGTTTTCCCTTTAAAAGAAGGAAAGTTGTATTTTTCATTTTTCTTCTTTGGAAGGTAGTAGATATTAAATGACCTGGTATTCAAATGGGATCTGTGGCAACGGGCATGTGTTAATAGGGTCTGATTTTGCTCTGTTGAGATGCTATTAAAACCATACAAGAACAGGAAGGACTTATATTTTGTACAGATTAACCTCACTGACACTTCAATAAATTAGGCCATCTGGTGTTTAGAAAATGAATCTTGTTCTAAAGAAAATAAACACACTGGCTATATAAACAGCTTTTGAGTTCATGCTTTGGGAGTGAGGAAAAAGAAATCGTTATGCTTGTATACTTGGATTCTAATGTCCATTCATTGACCCAGCAAACCCTTGCTGAGAGCTTACTGTGGATCAGGTACTGTCCTAGGTTCTGGTACTAAAGAAACAGTCCTTACTCTCAAGTTACTTCCAGAAGGTGGTAAATGACAGGCTTCATGCAAGAATCAGTACAGAAGGACAGGAAAGCTGGGTGTGCTTGTGCACGCCTGTAATCCTGGTATTTGGGAGGCTGAGACAAAGAGGATTATTGGTTTGAGGCCAGTATATGGTAACTTAGTAAGCCTGTTTCAAAAAATTAAAAATAAAATAGGGCTGGTGGTATAGCTCAGTGGTAGAATGCCCCCGACTTCAATCTCCAGCAACACACACACACACACACACACCACTCTTTGAATACTCTGCCCTCCCCCAGAGCGAGCCCAAGCATAAAAGGTCCCATGGGGTCTCCAGTTCTTGTTTATCCCTGAGGCACGTCTCACCAGCCCTGCCGCTTGTCACTCATGTGCCTGCCTTCACCTGGCAAACTCCTACCTGCCCCTGAGTTTGTGCTTCTGGAGATCTCATCCTTCCTGTGTGGTGTGTTCCCTGGCTCCTGTACTTACATTGCTCCATTAAAAGAGTCTCTGATCCAGTTCCTGGAGAGCAGAGTCTGTTCCTTATCACCAAATGAATTCTTGATACCTGGGTGCAAATATGCATCCAGATAAGGATAAATCTTGGTTTAATGAATGAAGGAATGATCAAATGAATGAAGGAAGCTGTGCTCAGGGTTAAGGAGGGACAAAACACTGACAAAGCCAGTGAGCCAGCATGGTGAGGGAAAAACCACAGACATTTCAAATGGTTGCAAAGGAGAGCTTCCCAAGAGAACAGTTTGTCTTTCTGATAGCATATATGCTTCTGGAGATTCACCTGCATATATCTGGAAGTGGTGGGCTTTGGATTCAGACTCTGGGTGAAATGAAAAGGGACTACAAACACACAACATGCTTCCTCAGAGATGAGCGATATGAAGCGCACAGTACAACGCCTGACACAAACTGGGCACGCGAGTGGTAAATGCTATTCTAATACAAAGTATAATGCTATCTGGTCTTTTGCTCATGGGAACCCCATAGTCCAGCAGGAGAGAGACCCAAAGGCTAGGTGACAGTAAGTGGCTTCCCAAGAGTCACACAGCTGGTCAGTGGCAGAGCTGAGATCTGAGCAGCCTTGATGGGTTTCCACTTCTGTTAGGGTCTGGATGTAAAGTGTCCCTCGAAGACTCCTGCTTTGAGAGCTTGATTCCTGGTGAAGAAAGTTCAGAGGTGGAGTTCTGGGAAGTGATTGGATCATGAGGGCTCTGACCCCAGCAGTGAATTGCCTAGTGAAACCTGGACTACTAGGAGGTGGTGGAAACTGTGGGTAGGTGCAACATGGTTAGAGGAAGTCGGTGACAGGGATGTGCTTCTGGGGATTATATCTTGTCCCTGGCCCCTTCCTTTCTCTCTCTTCTTCCTGGCTGCCACGCCCTTCCACTCCGATGTTCTGCCTCACCTCAGACTCAAAGCACCGGAGCCAGACACCTGTAGACTGAAACCTCTGAATCTGTGAACTCAAGTAAATCTTCCCTCCTCTAAGTACTCTGGTCACAGCAGTGTAAAGCTGGATAATGCAACATCTGTGTCCTGAAATACCACACTCAAGTGAGATGTCATGACTGGAGAGAGACTTGAGAGAGCAGACCTGTCATGGTGGTGGATGTGGTCACAGGGAAAGAGATGGAGCAATGCTGGAAGCTGGGGGATTGTCAAGGTTTTAGAGGGACTGAGGAGGTCCAGCAAAGGAGACTGGGATAGAGATGGCAGAAAAGGAACAGGGAGTGAGGAGCAGCTGAGAGTATGTCGAGGAGAGGCTGGTCTGATGCATTCACAGGTCAGACTAAACCAGGGCAGACATGCTGTTCCTGGCAAACAGGACCTGGGGCACTTGTGCAGGAGCTGGTCAGTGCAGCTGCTGAGGTACAGTTTGAATGACAGCGTGTTGGTGTATGAAAGGCAAGGGAGTAGAGCTTGTAAGTGCAAAGATCCCTGAAGGAAGAGGTGAAGGTTCAAAATTCTGGGCAGGGGCTGGACATAGGAGCAGAGAAGCCAAAGGGCTATTTCTGGATTTGGGAGACTGGATTGGAAAAAGAGAGAGGGGGAGGTTTTGGAGAAAACAAAGAAGTTTAGCAGTGATAAAGAGGAAGAAAGCTTGGAAACATTGGTAAAAACAATGAATGCTTCTTTTCAAGTAAGATGCAGGGAATTAGCCAGAATCTGGGGACCAGGCACTGGGGAGGATGAAGCAGTAGGACCCCAAGTTTGAGGCTAACATGGGCAACTTGGCTAGACTCTGTTTCAAAGTTAAAAAAAAAGGGGGGGGGCTGGGATAGAGTACTATCACCATCACCTAAAAAGAAAGGGGAGGGGTGAGTTGAAGGATTTGAGAGTTTTATGGCCTGGGGTCTTGGATATTTTACTAAGTAAAAAATGTCTACTTATTCAATCAATGGTACTGGGACAAGAGATTATCATTTTGGAGAAATTTAAGCTGAAATTCTACCTCCATACTTACACAAAATAAATTCCCAATATATTAAAAAAAATCTATAAAAGCACCAGAAAAAATTTTAGAGAATTATTAAAATCTTTTAGTGGGAATTTAGCACTTATTAAATTTTAAACAATTTAAATTCAAAGGCAAAGTGTAACCACATAAAAAATAAAATCTACAAAAAAATAAACAAGGCCAAAAGATAAAAAAGCAAATGAAGGCAATATGTTTGTAACAAATATCATGAGGAACAATAAAATAGCTAATAAATGATAATGAAACACATATGTGCTTAGTGTGACCTGTAACTGAGGAAGTACCACTTGCACACACCGAATTGAAAAAGATGGAAACGTGTTCTTCTTAGGGCTGAAGATAGGGTGGCCAGGAGAGTAAATGCTTAGTCTACATTTAGAAGATCTCTGTGGATCTGAAATGTCCAGCTTGTTGTCCAGCTTGGTGCTGTTGGGAGGGGTGGAGCCTTCAGGAGATGGGCCTAGTGAGGAGTGAGATTACTACTGGGATGTACCCTTGACCCTTCAAGGATACTGGACTCCAGTCCTTTCCTTTTTCTCTCTCTGCTTCCTGGCTGCCAGGAGGCATGTAGTTCTCCTGCCAAAGATTCCCACCATGATGTGCTTGTGCAGCCACAGGCAGAAAAAACACGGCCAAGTGACTATGGACTGAAACCTTCATGAGCCAAATTATATACGTTGGTTATCTCAGGTATTTTGTCACAGTGACAGAAAGCTGACCAATGCAAAGCCCAATGCCAGCTTTCCTACCTCTAGGCCTTTATCCTTCACAAAGACACAGGTATCAGGATGTTCACTACAGTGTTGTCCGTAACGGCAAAAGCTGAAATCAATGTAACTGTTGATCATTAAAGGGCTGAAGAGATAAGTTACAGCATACCCACATTGTGGAATACTATCAGATCATTAAAAAGGAAAGTTTGATCGTACAAGATATTGGGAACAATGTACAAGATATATTGCATTAGTTAAAAAAAAAAAAAAGCTAAAAGAGTATAGTCCTTTATCTGAGGTCCTATTTTCTCTTCTTCCCTCCCTCCTTTCCTCCCTCCCTCCCTCTCTCTTTCTCTTTCTTTTTGTTCTGATTCTGAGGGTTGAACCAAAGGGCATTCTACCTCTGAACTACACCCCTAAGCTCTATTTTTATTTCTATTCTGAAACAGGGTTTCACTACGTGTGGAAGGCATAAATTGCTGAGGCTGGTGGCAAACCTGTGATCCTCCAGTCTCAGCCTCCCAAGAACCGGGATTATAGGCATACACCACAATGCTTGGCTGAGGATTTACTTTCTATGGTTCCAGTTACCTGTCGTACACTGCAGTCTGAAAATATTACATGGAAAATTCCAGAATTTGTAAGTTTCAAACTGTGCACTGTTCTGAGCTCCATGATGCAATTTCCTGCTGTCCCGCTCCATCCGGCCCAGTTTGTGAGCTGTCCCTTTGTCCAGCATATTCATGCTGTTACAACCACTCATCCATCAGTCACTTACTGGCTCTCTCCATCACCAGATCAACTGTTGTCTATCCCAGGGCTTGTGTTCAAGTAATCCTTATCTTGCCTAAGAATGGCTCAAAGTAGTAACGCTGGCAATTTGGAGACGTAAAGTGCTTCCTTTAAGTTAAAAGGTAAAAGTTATCAATTTAACTAAAAACAATTGTATGCTGAGGTGTGTAAAATCTATAGTAAATTATTGCTGCTAATCTCTTACTGTGCCTAATTCATAAATTTTACCATAGAAATGGATATACAGGTAGAAAACATTGTCTATACAGGTTCAGTATTGCCTGTGGCTTCAGGCATTCACAGGGAGAGCTGGATCATATCCCCCATGGATAAGGGGGGACTACTGTATTTATAGTGTAAACATATCTGTGTTAAAAAAAAGGTACACACAGCCGGGCGTGGTGGCGCATGCTTGTAATCCCAGCATTCGGGAGGCTGAGACCGGAGGATCCGGGTTCGCGGCCAGCCTCAGCTACCTAAGTGAGGCACTCCGCAACTTAGTGAGACCCGGTTTCAAAATAAGGAATAAAAAATAGGGCTGGGGGTATAGCTTGGAGGTAGAATGCCCCGGAGTTCAACCCCCAGTACCGCAAAAAAAAAAAAAAAAAAAAAAAAAAAAAACAAAACAGGTACACTCTATTCTGTAAATCCACAGAAATTTTCTGGAAGGTTACATAAAAATATTATTGTGGGAAGTGAGATTTAAAGTTAGAAGAGGAGGGAGAAGAAAAAAAAAACTTTTTTTGCCTTTGAAGTTTTTTGGTTAAATTTTTAATTTTGAAAATGCATTATTTTGATTTAAATTTTAATAAATATTAATTTCTGATAGGTCAAGTTACCAAAGCATAAGTCAAAGGAAGAATAAACAAGGGATACATCTGGAGGATAAAATTAGTACACATAAATCATTTATGGAAAAGCTCAGTACACAGTATATGGTCAATAAATGTGATGTTATCCTTATTAATAGAACCTCCTTGTCTTGCTGTTTTCCAGCATTGTATTAGATATAATTGTTACTTACCTCTTGTTATAAAATAGTGTATTTAGATTATAAGGCACTATTATTCTATCTAATTTCCCAACAGTCCCATTTTTACTGTATTTGGAGAAATAGAGTGGTTAGTCTCTGGTCACAATTTTAGAATTTGAAAGTAAATCTTGTGAATTCAAAACTTTCTCCTTCTCTAGCATTTCTAGGACCAACAAGTACAATAGCCTCTTTTTCTGACACATATTTAGATTGATCCTAAAATCCTATGCAGTAGAGCTCTACATTACTGTACATGCCACCTTGGATTGAACTCAGGGGCATTCTACCTCTGAGCTACATCAGCCCTATTTTATTTTTTATTTTGAAACAGGGTCTCACTAAGTTGCAGAAGGCCTCACTAAGTAGCTGAGGCTGGCTGAGAACTTGTGATTCTTCTATCTCAGACTCCCAAGTACTGGGATTACAAGCGTACACCACTACGCCCGGCTAGCAAATCATTTCTTATAACTCCATTCTGTTGATGATAATGACATTTCTTTAAAAGACTTTAAATTTGCCTATAATTTATTGATATTACAGATGATCAAAAAGCAGAAAAGACACACAGGCTAAATCACCTGTCAAAACAAATCAACATATGCTTATCTAACCTATGAATCTAATCACTGTTACCTCCAAATCTAGGTACTTTTCATTGCAGTACTACTGTGTTCAGTAAATCTTTATATAACAAAAATTGACCTGACCTAAAGAATTCTTTCTGATATAGCAAAGTAGACTGATATGGCACCTCCACTTAACAGACAGAGCAAAGAGAGTGTCTGTACCTTTCCAGAGGTTCTTCAGCGATTTAATGACAGAACGGGATCTGTGTTCACAGCCTAATGCTTTCTATTTTGCCTCAAATACTGTGCAAAGGGATTATATCTCCTTTGTTTTAATTTTTTTCATAGGATTTTCCTGGAATCAGTTCTGAGTTTACTTCGGAATAATAAAGTATTACGCTAAGCACACAGGGTATATAGTACTGGAGTCTCAGTAAATTCCTAAGTAGACTCAAAGCAATTGATTTCTTTGAGGCTTATTTATTTATTTAAAAACTAATTTGGTTCAAAAGGAGAATGAGCCATTTTTTAATAGCACCGACTCCTTATTATATATACATGTGTTTAAGCCCAATGTAACTGTACTTGGGAAAAATCTACTTAGAAGAAAATTCATTCGGTATTCTGTAGTAGCAATGTATTTGTTCTGAACTATCTTAATGAGGAATCAATTGACTATGATGGCTCTAATATTGAAAAATTAATTAAGTGATATTTATTTAATTAAAATCAACTTTCCTCCAATACATACTTGCAAACATACTCATGTACAGGATAACATGATTATCTTTTGTGTGTCTGAAACATTTAAGTGCAGAAACCTTTAATTCAAATAGGCCATCTTCCTATGGTGCCCTTGGAAGCACCTTGGGTTGTATAGGCTCCTTCCTGGGACACAATACAGTTAGAAATCTCTGTGCCATTCCTCAGCTGCCCAGAAATGAGTACTCAGAAAGATAGAAGCAGATCATGCCTGCAAGTTAAAATGCCTGTTTTACCAGAGAGGTAGAAGGACAGCTATTGACTTAAGTGACTTCAAAATCCTGATCTATTCCTCCATTAAGGCTGCTGAAAAAAAAGATTAAAAGAATGCCCAATTCCAGTTTTCACTGTGTTCCTGGGGTAGAATTTCAAGAGTTGCAACCTACAGTCTCCTGTCGTGGTACACTGTAAGATCTTAAATGGAAAGGATGTATCAGTGCTTTGGATTGGTCAGTCTCAGGGTCTATAGCCATTTTTCAAACAATAAGATTAAATTAGAGCAATTGATTTGATGTAATTAACTCTGATAAGGAAAATTCCAACCCAAAGTGTGATTTTGAAAACTTCCATAACCCTATTGTTCGTAGTGCTTTTGGTGATGGAGCACAAATAGGTGAGTTACTGATTATGAGAGGTGAGGCATTCACTGTGTACTCAGGATTACAAGAGAAGCCGCAGGAGTCAATTATGAATACAAAATCTTCCATTTCTACTCTGGAGAAATGAAAATCTGACACATGCTGATTGTAAATATTTCTTATTGACACCTAGTGGAAAAGCTCCTAACATTCTTACAACTGTTTATTAGAATTGAATCTAGTGCCTGGAACTTTAGAATGGTGTGATCAGAGTAAGCATAGAGGATTTGGCCTGGAGTAATTTCAGATTTCAATCTTGTAAACCAGAGTTTCTGAACCCGAGTCCATGGCTTCAGGAACCCCTATATGTATGTATGCCTATTCAGAGGAAAGGGTGAAGAGCTTTTATCAGATATAAGGCACTGTATTAAAACTTGTGTCATATACATTAAGAACACATATTACTTGATCCAGTCACTTTAATGATACAAATTTTCCTAAGAAAACTATCAGGGCTGTGCATGAAGATATTTATGGCAGCATTGTAATAGAAACCAAGTATGTATTCAACATTTGAGGGTCAGAATGAACAAATCATGGAAAGCTATAAAATGAAATATTGTAAGTCATTAAAGATGAGTCAAAAGAGAATTAAGTCATATGAGAAATGTTTACTATACATTAGGTAAAGAGAGGTTATAAACCCAGTGTGCAGGTTATGATTCCAAAGGGACCAGAAAGGGGAAACAAATTCTCTATTTTTGTTTATGTCAATGGTGCAAGTGGGTTGAATGATTGTTACAAGCAGCTCATGGAAGTGATCTGAAGTCTTTTGATGTCAGAATGACCCCAGGCCTCTGCATAGGAAAATGGCCATGTGCTATTTCTGGAAAACTATAACTCCAAGATAAGGCTTCAAATGGGTTACGGGAGAGTATTATCACTGAATCTTGGGATAAGATCATGCTGGTTAGTGAAAAATGTTCTTGACTATAATTTAGGATTTAATCTCATTAAAATTGGGCCCCATTATGTTATGTAGAAGTTAACTGAGAAGGGAATGAGAAAAATTGTCATTTTGTAACCACTAATGTAAGAATTGATTCAGGTAAGGTATATTAATGGGTCTGAAAACCACTGGATAAAGAGAAATAGGAAGTTTACAATGGTAACATCTGGTCAATTCCGCTCTAATAAATGATCAAACTCAGCACTTACCATTAACTGGTACAACTGATATCATGGGCTTCTGGATGTAATGTAATGGGAAGGACACCATATCACCCAAGCAGTTTTCCTGCCAAGTATTTATTCTGAGTGTTAACAGAGAAATAATCTGATAAATTTGGATTGGGGAACATTCAGGACTAAATATTCAATGTTATGGAAGTAAAAACAAACAAAAAACTACAGGGGAACTCTCCTATGTTAAAAGAAGACTAAAGAGACATGACTATAAAATCAATGCTTGATCCTTGCATAGATTCAGGATTAGAAAATACAAAATGGAGCCAAACGCCCTAGAGCCTTCATCTGCCTATGTGATGATGTTGATTCAATCCTTCTGACACCTGGGTGTTCCTCTCCTTTGGTTTGGTTAAGTTTGTCCCTAAAATGTCAAGAGTCCACCATGGACTCAGTCCTACATTTGAATCCCAGCCCTGAAGTCTTTGACTCTGGGCAAGTCGTATCAGTTTACAAAGTCTCCTTGCAAAATTTCTTCTTCTGAGAAATGAGTAGGTAACAGTCCCTTCCTCCTAAGAGTGCTCACTGTGCTTTGGTCCTCATTTCCTTCCTCAGTAGGCGCCTTGGCACACTGCACTCTTGGGGACACATTTGCATTAATCTGATGGTGACGCAGGTCATATTGTACTGGCTTCAGAAGCGGCTTTTTTCTATTTCTCTTGCAATGATTTGGCTCTTTAACTTAATTTTATATGGTGATGCTGACTCAGTTCTGTCTCTTGTTGTACTGTTCCTCCTTTTTCATAGAAGGAAAAAAATCCTTATAAAAACAATTTACAATACATCAAAATATTGACAGGGATCTTAAGCCCTAATGTCTGAAGTTATCTGTGGCCATGATTTATTATACAAGTTCCACTGTTATAACTTGGCAATTAGGAAATATTGATAAATGCAAACATATTATTGATGTCAATTAAAAAAGCATAAGATTGATGAGCCTCTGAAAGTGCTCTGACACAAGCAGTTAGAGAGTAATGGCCATCAATAAGCATCTAACCACTCTAAATGTGAGAGAAATTAGGCTGCCAGAAAACAAAGGCTGCGTTAACATTAAAAGTGAGGTTATTGAAACAGATGAGCAGGTAGTCAACGGGAATACCAGACAGAAGCTCAAGTAAAGCCCTACAGAAGAAATACAGACTCCTCACTCATTGGTGATTCATGACAAGGTAGGCAAGGAGAGTGTTTAAAAATCTAAGAATGTGGTGCATTGATCTTGTTAAAGGATGGGTCAAGGGCCTGAGCTGATCAGGGGTTCTTGATCCAGAAGTAAAAAGCATATGCCACGTCAGAACTTAAAGAAAAAGGCAGCCTTTTGGGTAATATCTTAGAATATACTTCAATAGTCTCTGTCTATTTTGGAGGACCTGAGCAAAGTCTTGGATTTATGTTTGGGGTCTGGGTTTCTAAAAAAATGAAGCATTAGGAATTTGGAAGGAATATTTAAGCAGAAGGGAAGGAAACAATTCACTTTGGGTCATGATGGATTTCAGGTGCTAGAAAAACACCCAAGTGCAATATTCACTATACACAGAGGCCAGCGTTTTGCATGAAAAAGATTAAAGATGAAGTTTCAAAGAGGAGGTATGATAAATGACATGAGAGTTATAAGGCAGAATCAGGATTCAAAGAGACTTACTGGCTTAGTGATAAGGAGGCTCTCCTTTTATGACCACAGTTGCATTTGTGTAGAGAACTAGCTTAAAACACACAAACAAACAAACAACCAATACCTACTGTGTGAAAAAACTCTGAGTGCATGAAAAGCAAGGCACACTGTCCATTTGGGAAGGTCAGTCTCTTTCAACAAAGCTTGGGGAGGGCTACTTGTAACCATGAGAAACAGGATTCTCATCTAGAGCTATAGATTAAATCAATCCCTGGCTCCCCAAATCATATTCATCTCTTGTGAACACAGTAAAGTCAGCAAGGAATTAAAATGGTTCTCAATCCAGAGTGCAGTTTAGCTACATAGAACTAGCCTTGGTTCATGTGCCTCCCCCACTCCCTATCTTAACCTGCCTTAGACTGTTCTAAGGGTTTAGGTCAAAGTCAGCCTTCCAATCTCAATTTGGTTGTATGGATGCACTAAAGGCATAATCGTGCCACGCATTATAGTACTTTATATCCACTAGCATGAATATAATCAAAAGTACAGATATTAGCAAGTTTATGAGAACATGGAAAAATTAGAACCCTTACATACTGCTGGGGGTGATACACAATTGTTTGGCCATTTTTGAAAATGGCTTGGTAGTCTCTCACAAGAGTCACTATATCACCCGACAATTCCACTCCTAGGTATATGTCCAAGAGAAATGAGAACAGATGGCCAGAAACTTGTGTATGAGTGCTCACAGCAGCATCATTCATAAGATCAAAAAAGTGGAAACAACCAAAATGTTCATCACCTGATGAATGGGTACACAGAATACAATATATCTATACAGAATATTGTTTGGCATTAAAAAAGAATGAAGAGCTGCGTGTGGTGGCGCACGCTTATAATCCCAGTACCTAGGAGGCTGAGAGGAGTATCTCAGGTTCTCAGTCAGTCTCAGCTTAGTGAGGACCTTTTCAACTTACTGAGACCCTGTTCCAAAACTAAAAAAAAAAATAGGGCTGAGAGTATAGCTCAGAGGCAGAATGTCCCTGGGTTTAAATCTCTAGTACCACTACCACCACCACTACCACCACCACCACCACC